>JAQMYK010000011.1:11889042-11900302 GCA_030014345.1 Clarias buthupogon | reverse complement strand
GCCCTGCGATGGATTGGCACCCTGTCCAGGGTGTACCCCGCCTAGTGCCCGAAGTCTCCTGGGATAGGCTCCAGGTCACCGCGACCCTGAATAGAGGATAAAGCGGTATAGAAGATGAATGAATGAATGAATGAATGATGTCACAATAGGGGGAAAGTCTGATCGGCTTCCATTACTAAAATGGAAAAAGGACAAAAGCAGGGAAGGATGTTTTTTTTTCCATGTTTTCTTTTGCTTGTACATGCACAGTGAGGACTCATCAGAATGGCAAAAAAATTGAAGAACTTAATAATGAAAAAAAAATTATAAAAATAAAAATTGCATAATAGGTGTCCTTTAATGTTCAAGCATTGTTGTGTAATTGCAGGCGTGTAAAAGAGTTGTATTCTTGCCATGTTTGTAGGAGCTGCACAAAGAAATCCTGGAGGTCATTCCGGAGACACTGTCCCAGCATGCACCACTGGTGTTTGATAAGAAGAAGCCCATCCCTCTTAAACTGCTTAAGCCCAAAGTGGTGGAAGTGTGAGTGCACAAGCAGTGTGTTATTATAGGGAGTGTATGTGATTGTATTGCGAGTGAATACAGCGAGTGTGTACAGTCTATGACTGGATAAAATGGACAGTTCATTTCACTGCTACTTGACATGAAGATGCCGATTGATCGGCTGTTGAAAAGGCCAATTATGGCATGCTCTTCAGCTTTACACATTTTTCTGATTCATCATGCATTTTACATAATGAACATTACACACATTTTGTAATTGCATGAATAAAGTGATATTTGGTTTTTATTTGCATTCAGGCTGGACTATGGAAAGAAACGAGGGAACACCAAGGAGGAGAAGGAGAGAGAGCGACTGAAACACAAGTATAAGAAAGAGTTTAAAGGTGCTCTGAGGGAGATCAGGAAGGACACGCGCTTCCTTGCCAGCACCAAACTATCTGACACTCTGCGCAGGTTAGTCCGCTACATAGGGGGGTTCACAAACACACACATACTGTACCTGCCCACACATATGAAACTAATACAATAATGCAGTGTTCTAAAGGCGTGTCTGTGTGTATAACAGGGACGCTGAGAGGAAGAGGAAGGTGAAGGAGCTGTATGGTAGTTTGGCCACCCAGGAGGGTGAGTGGAAAGCACTGAAGAAAAGGAAGAGGAAGTGATGTAACAGTGCAAACCCTATTTCCTATGTGAAAAACTGAAACTGTGTACAGTTTAGTGTTTGTCGTGATTGAGTAACATACACTCTTTATTCTGCAAAACCATTTTGTACATTGTGGTATTTTGTGAAATAAGCAAATAAACCCATACAGTAACTCAAATGTTTGTGTGTGTGCACAAGAAGGAGAGAGTGATTTTAAAAATAAGTGATAAAATACCTGAAGATGGAGAAATTATTGATGATGTGTAATAATAGTTTATATCCCACCAGTTATTAAACCAGTTTGAGTGTCCCTGTGCCTACGATAGCCAAGTTTCTTGTTTTTGGCTTACAAGAGTAGAACCTAATATAGTCTTCTGGTCTACTCATCCACCACAATGTTAAAAGTTTAGTCCATGCTGAGATGCTTTTCTGCTAACCATGTTTGTAATGATGTTGTAAAGAGTGGTTATATGAGTTACAAAACCCTTCTTGGGAACTCAAAACACTCTAGCCATTTTGCTCTGCCCTCTCTTATCAACAAGTTATTTTCACCTACATAACGGTCACCTACTCAGTGGTTTTTGTTTTTGGTATCTCTGTTCTCTGTTAACTCTAGAGACTTGTGTGTGAAACTCAAACCAGCTCATGTGCTGTGCCAGCATCTATGGTGCAGTCAGAGTGTAGTTTTTCTGTGAACAGAAGCTCTTGACCTGTATCTCCATGCATTTTGCATTGTGCTGCAGATGTTTCTAAGAAATTAAATGGTGAGTATATAAACAGCACTTGGACGTTTTGAGCGGTTTGGTCCTAATAATCACACATGCTACGTCAGTAGTGCACTCAAGTCAAGCTTTATTAACACGTGTTCAGGTCAGTTACAGCAAAGTCTGGATGAAAGACATTTTAAAGGGCATAGTTAACAATGGTGCAGTCATGTGTTTGAGTGTGTGGCGGGGTGTATGCATGCTTGCATTGCACGATGAAGTGCATTAGGTTCATTCTTCCACAGCGGCTGATGAAGTTGCGGAAGTTCCTAAAGCAGAAAGAAGAACAAAGAAACATTACGTTTTGATAAAAATTTTCATTATGAGGAACAGCAGCACAATGTTTATTAATCATACACAAAAATAAGTTTTTACTTATTTACGTTTTCGTCCGTATTTAGTTGATACATGTTTCCTTTTCCCCTCACTTTGCTATTTCTTTATTATATTTCAGTCAATAATAAAATATATGAACACTAGGAAGATCAGTTTCGTTATTTGGACAAAAATAAATCAAGAAATAGTCCATTATAGGTAGTAAAGACACTATATCACACACACTGAGTCTGACACCATGCAAACACCAATGTCAAATAGCCACCACCAGGAACAGTGTGTCTACTACGTTAATGGGAAAGGGTGCTTCACCCTATAACAGAAGATTTCCTTTTTTATATAAAAGATTCCAAGTGGGGTCCTTTTAGAAAGCTAGAATCCATAACCATCCCATAAAACATAAAGAGGAACTGATTTGGACTAACTTAAAACTAATACTTTATTAAGAACCCTTGTTAGTGATGGTTTAGGATAGAGACCGTATCTGAAGCTTGACCCCACCTGCTTTGTCTTCGCTGATTGAGATGCCCAGTCGTTTCTCTTCTCCTTCCAGAAGCTTCCTGTAGGTGGCGATCTCAACGTCTAACTTCAGTTTGATGTTAAGCAGCTCCTGGTAGTCAGCGAGGTATTTGGCCATCTCTATCTTGGTTTCACACAGCTGGTTCTCGAGCTGAGCGATGATGGCATCCAGGTTGGACATCTTGTCCAGGTGTGACATCTCCATGTCGTCCAGCTGCTGTTCCAGAGCAGCGTTTTTGGCCCTGAGGGCATCAATTTGGTTTTGCAGATCTGACGCTTCACTGCTCAGGGTGCTGATTTCCTCCCTCATGGCACTCACCTGGGTCTCACGTTTGGCAGCACTTTCCTTAAGTGTGTCAAATTTCCCCTTGTACCACTTCTCAGCTTCCTGGACGTTCCGTGCAGCAACGGCTTCGATCTCAGCACGTGTCTTGCGCAGGTGAGCGGCCAGATCTGGCCGATCCGAGTCAAGCTCCACCGACACCTTTGATTCCTCGATCTGCTTCAACAGCTCAGCCACTTCCTCACTATGTAGCTTCTTTAGGAACTCGATCTCGGCCACCAGTTGCTCCACACGTCTCTCCAGGTCAGCCTTCTGCAGCGTGGCGTTGTCCACATCCTCACGGAACTCACGCAGGATCATCTCTGCCTCCTCTGTGAACAAACATAGCATTTATCTTCTGCCACTTTTTGCCATTTTTTTCCTAAATGTTCTAAATTTTATAAATCCTGACTTTGTCTTGTGTTCGTACACTACAGTAAATGAGAGCTGACCAATTTGTGATGCTTCTTACTTTAACTACAAAATATATATAACAAGGATTTTTTTTTATTACCAGCAGTCTGCAGTATGCCAAAATACTGTCTTCTGATTATTTCAAGCTAATAATCATAATCAGCGTTTTCAATCACCTTTGAGTGCGAGTTCTTCCTCCAGCTTCATGGTCCAGAGCTCGACTTCCTCCTCAGCATATCCTCTCTCGATATCAGCAGCTCCTTTCTCAGCTGTCAGTGCTGCGATCAGCTCCTTCATTTCCTTAAATTTGGCCTCATACTCCTCACCCAGTCCTCCTGGTCCCACCTTGTATCGGCTCTGCAGATTCGCCAGCTCCTCCCTAAGTGCTGCGTTCCTCTGCTCTAGAGCCTGAACTTTCTCAATGTAACCGGCGAACCGGGCATTAAGAAGCTGCATCTCCTCCTTCTCGTTAGCATGATGCTGATGGAGCTCTGTGCCGATCTCTACGGCGCCTCCCTGGAAACCAGCACGTCCACGGGTCACCGAGGCTGAAGAAGCTCTGCAGCGGGACGGAGATGGGCTCTGGACCCTCATCCTGCTCGAGCTGCTGACGGTTAGGGTTTTCTGAGAATGGGAACTTCCTCTCATGGTGGTTGTTAAAATTTATTAGCCCTTCTTGAGTTTCTGCCTAGTTCGAGTCCTTCTTAGCCTGAGCAGGTTGATTGTGAGTCACTGGAGAGAGGATTAGCGCTTTTATACAGCCAACAAGAATGTAGCAGAGCCTTCTGAAAGTCTCATGCTCCGCTGACATGCTGTAAATGCAGATAGTGACTCTGCACCCAAAGCTTCACAGCCGTGAGGTCTCATTAGTGCAACAGATCAGTGAAGGCCATGGCACCTACATGCTACATAGCAACTTTAGCTTGTGCTTCTGCTATTTTTACACAACAGATACAGTGCAAGAAACATTGCTCGTTGTTATTGAAGATGTTTGAACTTCTGTACATTTTAAGTGACATTACCAAGCTTCTTACTAAAAAGGAGAGAAAGTCTGAGACTCGAAATCACACCCTGTTTACTACATCGTGCACTATGTTGTAATTAGTCGTTGACATATTAATGTCTATCTATCCATCCATCCATGCATTATCTATATCACTTGTGGTGGTAGCAGTAGAAGAGGAGATACACAGACATGCCTGTCTCCAGCAACTTCGTTTAGCTCCTCCTGGGTGACCCCTAACTGCTCCCAGGCCAGCCAAAAGATATAATCTCTCCAGTGTGTGCTGGGTCAGTCCCAAGGCTTCCGCACAGCTGGATGTGCTTGGTAGACCTCCAACTCAATTTCTCAATTTGAGGTGGTTTATTCATGTCCGTTAAAAAAATCAGTTGGAAATACAACTCTTTCAGAAGTTGGATATAGTGAGATTGTCCTTTAATACAGCATTACAAACTGATGTGTGTGAAAAACACTGATAATTCTCTCATGGGAACATTGTATTATAGTTTAAAAACCAGTGAACACCCAAAATGTTAGGAATACTGGAAAATTGCAAATGTTGAGATTGAAAACTGTTAAGATTTAATCATGCAATTCCATGTGGCATTTACTTTCTATTTAATATTATAGCACCGAACCAATCAGAGAGCAAAACACTCCACTTATTTCAATTTATTAAAATTATTAACTCTAAATGTTGGAAAGAACTGGTTTGCACATCTCGTGAACTCTGAGATCATCCTGTGCACTGATATCATCTGACAATGCACTTCAACAGGCATGTGTCCATGTGATAAAACCTACAGAAATAAAATATCCATAATGCACCAAAGACATGGCATAAGCCATGGAGGTGTAAAAGCAGGACGCCCACCACATTAGGCCAGTTCTGCCTACTAACACCTGAAGTCAGGGGCCTAGCGGCAACATTTGTTCCCTCAAATCCTATCACTGCTATCTGCTCTTTTTAAGGGTCCACTTAATTTGGGGATTTTTTGCGTAAAAATAAACCGTTCGATTCAGGAGTAATTTTTGTAAAATGTACATGTGGTCTGGGGGTTTGAATCTCACCTCGGGTTTATATGGGTGGAGTTTGCATGTTCTTCCCGTGCTTGGTGGATTCCCTCTGGCGTACTCTGGTTTGATCTGGCATGATTGGCTGAATGGCGTTCACAAATTGCCCATAAGGTATGACTGGGTGTGTGAGTGTATGTGATCAGTTGGCACTCCATCCAGGGTGTAATCCAATTTATGCCTTAGGTTTCTTGAGATACCTTGACATTTCCATGAGCAAATGATTACTTATAACTCAATGTCCAAATAAAACTGGTTTTGTCATCAGATTCTTACTGTTACAGACACTGTAAGTCAATCAGTACAGCATGGATTGGAGTAAACCCATACAGCCTTCTTTACTTAAAGGGATCCAGAAATTATACATCCATGGCCTACAGTGAATAAGGTGCATGGTCGATTCAAGTTTTCCTACTTGGAGATGGTTGAAAAGTGTATTTGTGTGACTTCGTGACCCTCCACTGGTTTTCTGAGCAGAAGTCTTTCCACTGTGACATCATAAAAGCTGAGGATGGAGCAATGAATATGAGAGTAACGATGCACTGACACAATAAACACAACTCGCACTGTCATCATGGACTAATGTCGCACTGAAGTGCTGTCATTCCACATGCACATCACTGACCGTGTTCCAAACATCTCCCCGCTCTTTATGCTGAAAAGACGTGCACTTTCTAGCGAACATTATGTTTATGTTCTACAGAAGTTTATGTTCTACAGACAAACACGCATAAAGATGGATAGATAAATGGAGACAGCTGGAGGGAAAAGTCATATAGATAACTGGACTATTAATTGATAATTAGTGGTTAGCACCTCCAGGGTCCAGGCTCGATCCCCGCCTCTGTGTGCATGGAGTTTTCATGTTCTCCCCGTGGTTGGTGGGTTTCCTCTGGGTACTCCAGTTTCCTCCCACTGTCCAAAGACCTGCAGATCTGGCCAATTGGCATTCCCAAATTTCCCATAGTATGTGAATGAGTGTGTGAGTAAGTGTATGTGTGTGCCCTGCGATGGATTGGCACCCTGTCCAGGGGGTACCCCACCTCTTAGGATAGACTCCAGGCCCCCCGCGACCCAAGAGTTATGAAGTAAATGCCACACAACCTCAGGGTTATGAAATACTGTTGATCAGGGTTGTGATAATAACAGTATTCCTGCTTAGAATTGTTGGGCTGAACAGAGGCACAGGGTTTATCACTGTTGCCTTGCACCACCTCCAGTTTGTGTGCTTGGACTGAAGATGTCTTCTCCATGTTTTGTTGGTTTCTTTCTGGTATCCAGTTTACACCCACAGATCCAAGTCATGCAGTGTAGGCTGATTGGTGTTTCTAAATAGAAAGGAGTGTGTGAGTGGGTATGCCCTTGTGTCTTGTGATGGGTTGGTACCCCATCCAGTGTGTACTCTACTTTTTGCCCTTATTTCCCTGGAATAAGCTCCAGGCCTGGCAACCCTACACATAGATGGAAGTTAATTCATAGTCAATGCTCACCATTTCCATGTTTGTCATTCACTCAACGCCAATTTGATTTAAACATTTGCCTAAATTATATCTGGACTCCTTATTATCACCATTAGTTTCGTTGAGTTTAAGGTGTGACACAACTCTGATTGTCTCAGTCAACGGGTGTTTGTGAGCAAGTTCACATCAAGATTTTGTCTCTAATTTTAGAATCTCCCACATTTTATCCTCTTATTCATAACTAACTGCATCCTGATTAGTGTGTGTATTTGTGTGGTGTGTGATGGAGAGAGAGAGAGAGAGAGCATGAAGGTCTTGTGTGGAATTCAGAACCGCAGTTATAATGAACACCATCAGCGGTGCCAGTCACTCAAAATGACAATCAAAGTCTGCAAATCAGCACATTTGGGCACAGCCCTAAAATAATAATAATAATAATAATAACAACAACAATAGCTATTTAGTAAAAAACACAAATTGCCTGTTTTTTTTATTTTTATAATGAAAGTAATTACCTTTAAATATGCGCCTGGAATAAATATTGTGTGACCTAATCAGCAGTATACTATGTTGTACTCAGTTTGCAGCACATTTGTAATATCATAATATACATTAGTAACACTGTGATTAACAGTTGTGACTAACTACAATGTACAAATATACTTACACTGCCTAAAAGTACATAATTTTATTGCCATATTTATATTATTTTATTGCCACATAACATATGAGCCTAGACCTGACCATCTAAAGAAACTCGGGATTATAACACTGCTTCCAGAGGCTTGTACAGTAGGCGCTATGCATCATGGGTGCATCGCTTCATGCACTTCTCTTATTACCCTGACTCACCTACTGCTCTGGAACAGGGTCAGTCTAGGCTCATCAGACCACTGCTACCCACAGTCTAATCTTTATGCTCCCTATGCAACTTTACGAAGACTTTACAGTTTAATTATTTTTTCTGACCACTTTTCTTTGTCAAAGTTGAAGGGTCTGTTAGCCAGTTCCAGTAATTTCAAATCTACATAGTTTTCTTTGCTTGATGCAGCTCAAAAATTTAGCCCATCTAAAATGGTGACACTGATGAAGATTCAAATAAAAATCTCTAATAATCATCAAGTATTTCTAAAATATCATCTTTAATTTTATTGGAACAAATCAGTAGACAAAATTCACCTAGAAATCAAAACGTGCAGTGATGTCACAAATATCAGGAGTAACCATATTGCACTGTACTCTACGTACATAATCAATAGTAATATACGAAGAAATACTGATCATCAATAACATTAAAACCACTAACAGATGAAGTTGACAAATGCTAAAAAGAAAAGCTAAGCATCTTTAAAAATAGACAACTGGTAACCGGGTCAGAGCATGTCCAGAACAGCAGGTCATGTGAGGTGTTTCCAGTATGCAGTGGATAGTTCCTGCCAAAAACTGTGCAAGGAAGGACAACCGGTGGACGAATCAGGGACAGAGTCATATTATTATTATCATTATTAGATGATTATCTAATTATCATTATCATTACATTAAACATTAACAACAGATCACTGCCATGGCCCCCAGGCACCGGTGGATTGGGGGTCGCAGTTGGGGTCGTCGGGGGGAAAGTTGATGGGCTTCGCCCCCTCCTGCAGCTGCTCTAATCTCTTTAGCAAGAATTCCACGATTTTGGGGTGCTGATGGGAAATTTCATTTCTCTCTTGAGGATCAACATCGATGTCAAACAGCATCACCTGCTTGAGGGGCGGAATATCGTCTGAGACTCCACCTCCCGTCTCATCTGGACGAGGGAACCACAAAGGGCAACCTGCACAGATGTGTGTGTATTTTTTACATATATTTTCTGATTACTCTGGTTAATTCTAACACACATTAACACACTATTACAATAACATACACTAAAACGCATTAACACACTACTTCATACACCAAAATAAAGTTGTTGTTTGTAAAAACAAAATGTGATATTAAGTGTGTAATTAACACTTCACGCACCAGGATATCCAGTCAGGAGCTTCCAGTTCTTGTAGCGAATAGCAGCATGCATGGAGACGTTAAAGCGTGGCACAGAAAGAGACCCCGTCCTTAACGAGTTTCTTCTTAACGAGTCTTTATTAAATGAGTCAAGCAGCTCTTGTTCAGATCCTGCAGTTTTTCCTGGACCTCCAGAAAAACAAGACGGAGAAAAATCCTCAACCTCCTCAATGAGCATAAAGGCTAATAACATGTTTTACTGCTGACTTGTCTAACTGTTACCTGTCTCAATCCTGAACTGTCTTACTGCTAACCTGACTCACTTTGATAGCGTTTGACGTGTTTTTATTCTCTTACATGGAGCAATGTCGACATAAAGAGGATCGATGTTGTGTAACAATTCCTGTCTTGGAGAGGCTTTTCCTTTGCTGACAAACACACACAAAAAACACACACACACACACACACGTTTATCACATTATGTCCTAACCTTGACAATAATCTTATGCTGCTACTAATTCTATTTTAAAATATACACCTGATGCTTACCTGATAGTGTCCCATACGTTAAACCCATCTAAAGGCTTCGTCCCATTGGTCGATCCTCCAGCAACACTCACTAGAGTGGGCAGCCAGTCAGAGACGTGTATGAGCTCTCGGCTGACAGTACCAGGTTGCTCCACTAGTGGTCCGGTGACAAAGGCGATACCCCTGACTCCGCCCTCCCAGAGGGACCACTTCCTACCACGCAAGGGCCAGTTATTTCCACCGCACAGTGTCTGACCCCCGTTATCTACAAATTATTATTACACGACACATTACTACATCAAAAATGAGCTGTATACTGTGTTATTAATTGTGCATATGAACTACAGTGAATTAATAATGATAACGCTTTATTGCTTGTGTACCTGTTGAGAAGACAAGGATGGTGTTGTTCCAAATCCCTGCATCCTCTAGTGCCTTAGTAATGTTCCCCACCGCTTCGTCCATTGCCGACACCATTCCTGCATAATGCCTGCGTGAAATGTCCTTAATGAAGCTGTAAGGCTTAGTGTAGCGCTCTGGCACCTGTAATGGAGAATGAACTGCCTGCAGAGCTACGTACAGAAACAGAGGCTGGAAGAAAAAAACCACACAATCATCACAATCATTATTACATCCTAGAAAATAGTAAACACTACACTACACAGAGCCACATACAGGACAAAGGCTGAAAAACACACTACCACAGAGAGAGAGAGAAATCGATGTGTATAGGATTACTGTTTTTGTGTTATGGTTGCGTATTATGTTGATTGCTCTCTGTGAGAAGAGTTCAGTAGAATACACTCCGCTATACATAGGTGCTGGGTCCTCTCCGTCCCGGAGGTCCAGAGCGCAGCGTGTCACATTGAGTGGGGTAATGAGGTAAGAGCGCTGATGAGTGTAATAATCCTCTGATCCTGTGTAATACCCTGCAAAACAACGCAAACTCACAATAAACAATAACACTACACAACCAAACATAAATATTCAGCACATAAAACCTTAAAGATATAATGAAAGAAATAAGGCAAAGTGGTCTGTATTTTAAACCGTTCATACTAAAATAAAATGTATTTTGTGAAGAATCCGAGATAATTAACATTACGATCCAAGTCTGAAGAACAGGACGTCAGTCAGGGTCAAATACAGAGGGTGAACGTAATTTGTGTTTAATTTGGTTCAGGATCTCAGTGAGTCTCGGTGAGTTTCATCACATGATGATGTGGTCATGGTCTGCGTGAGTGAGGTAAAAAGCAGACTCAATGATCACCTACCGAAGAAGGACTGGAAACCTCGGCGAGTGGGCAGACACTCCTTGCGGTACATGCCCAGGTGCCACTTGCCCACCATGTGGGTGGAGTAACCCGTCTCCGCCATTAGCTCCGGCAGCAGCTTCTCATCCAGAGGAACACAGTATGGCTGACACGGCCAGATAATTTGATGCTGCATCCCCGTGTGGATCTACACACACAAACAAACAAATAAGACAACATATATATATATACTGTATATATATATGTAGAGAGAGAGAGAGAGAGAGAGAGAGCAAACATCTCTGTGAATGACTTTGATCATGGCATGGATATTAGCACCAGATGGACTCCGGTTAGTGGTGGGCGATATAACCAAAATTTTCTATCACGGTAGAAGCAATTTTCTACCTCGATAACGATATATATCACAATATAGCAATTTGTATCTGAAAATGCA
>JAQMYK010000011.1:11850617-11872024 GCA_030014345.1 Clarias buthupogon | reverse complement strand
CCCAGCTAGAACTTTTTAAGCTAAGATAGGAGCTCTCTGAGAGAATTCTAAGAAGCTTTGTGAATACGGGCCCTGATGTCTAGATAAATGACTGGAGAAGAGTGGGGTGGAGGTTAGGGGTGTGTAAGGGTTTTTATAAATTAAGTGTCAGCCAAAAATACATTATACACACAAAAGAAAAATAGTACAATGTACATTATTGTACATTATATTAATATTATAATAACAATATCCTATTATCATAGTATCATCATATATATCAATGTGTAACATGTGGCAATACATTTTGTATTAAAATATTTACATAAGTGTGCATTTGTTTGGCTGACTCTGTACTTGGAAAGCACACTTTAGGTTTATCTTGCATGTTCTGTTTTTGCTTTAAAATCAATAAAAATATCTTTGAAGGAAAAAAAAATGTGACCTGTAAAATGTTTCACAATTTTATAATTAAGTTTTAAAATATTTTGTTACAATTCCAAACCACACAGAATGCTGTGCTGCCTGCCAGAATGTGACTAGTTTAAAGGGCACCACCTGTAGGACCAGAGAGGAACTGCAACATTTTAATATCTCAAATGTTATAACATACTGCATATAAATTAAATCATTTAAAAAATATTTTGGAGTCAGTGTGGCATACCTGTACAGAGTCAAAGAATTGTGATATGTAACAGAATAAATTTTCCCCATCTCTATTAATCATGCTCACTATATTCAATTCTCAGGGCATTAAAGACCTTTGTGAAATTTGTCTCATAGCATTACTTACTAATTGTCATAACAATTAACACTTGAAGCATTAAACATGCTCACAATTCATGTCATTAACACTCACTCTCACATTATTAAACTCTCATTCGCACAACAATAATCAGTCACGCAGATATCAATAAATACTCATCTGAATTATACTAAACTTTCATAGCATTAAAACGCTTACAGCGTAACACACTTACCCCACAGGAGAAAATGTCCTGGATGTAGATTATGTAACATTGAGCCGCATCATCGGACTCGTTTAGCTGATCATGAAGCCTGGACACAGACACACATGAACACTGTTCATCACTAATTCACATCTTGTTACATATAACTTATGCAGTAATAATATTGATAATGATGCTAATGATTATAATAATACTAATATTAGTAATAATAATACTTGGCAAGTTTGAGCAGAGCCATCCTCTCCACGTCTCCCACGGAATACGCTCGCCAGTAACACTGCAACACACACACACACACACACCATATCAGCATCAACCCATTCATCATAAACATAATTCAGATGATGTTCAGCACTCCTTACCTTTTTAGCTTCAACCTGTTGTGAGAGTTTTTCATAACATTCGCCAAGAGCAACAAGCATGCGGGAGTCATTGGGCCTGAAACACACACACACACACACACACACACACACACACACACACACACACACACACACACACACACACACAGTAATAATACTGATAAAGAAAAAAAAAAACAAGAGTAGCAGAATTTAATTTTTCCTTACAATACTCCAAAAACTCCTTCTGGGGTTTGGTAACCCATTTGCAATTTATGAATATGGAGTAGCAAACAGTACAGTAAATAAATCGGTGGTGAAATTAGTTTTACTTGTTGTAATTCCATCGAAAGAACCATAAACAATACTTTGTAAAACACTAGCTAATTTAAACACCCTTCCTTGCAGTGAAACCTAAAGTCAGGTCCGATAACTAAAACGTACTAAATGATTATTTAGCTTAAGCTGAAGAATGTTGGGCTGAAAACACATTATTACATCTAATACAATTTTGTTTCTGTCTGATCACATGACCAATAGTTTGTGATCATGTGGCCTCGGTTTTACTTTTTTTTTTTTTTATAACAAGTAACTCCAGTCACATTTCTCACTGCACGTCAGAACTTATCATAATACTCACAAACACACTACACACCTGAGCTGGTGAGCCTTCCTGTAGTAGTAGAGCGAGTAGAAGGGCATCTTGAGGATTTCGTAAGTCTGACCGAGTCCGTACCATGCCCGGTAATCCCGCTTATTCACCTCGATTGCATGTCTTATACAAACAAAAGTTTTTCTTCATATATATGTATACTGAATGCATACACACACACAACATCAGGTCACAGTTTGCAGATGTACAGTATACTGTGCTAATAAGTACTAATAGACTGGGTAGGCACCAATACTTTGTATAATGCCGCGATCAGTGATAAAGCACGACAAGCTGACCTGTGTAGTGTTGGAATTACTTTATCTACAATATACAACACATAATATAATGCACTGCACAGCAGAGTAATTAGGGTGTGTTAATTGTACCTGTAGGCCTGGATGGCAGCAGACGTGTTCTTCATCTCCATGTACTCATGGCCCATCAGCGTCCAGGCCCCGAGACAGCGAGGGCTCAGTTTCAGCGCTCGCTGGAAATACAGAGCCGCTTTCTCATGTTGACATCGCATGCTGTAGTAATTACCTAAATGGTTAACATAATTAACAGTTAACCCTGTGCTGCTTCTCCCTGTGTGTGTGTGAAATTCAATTCAATTGTATTTGTATAGCGCTTTTAACAATTGACATTGTCGCAAAGCAGCTTTACACAATCAAGTTTGTATGAAATGTGAATGAATCAAAATGATAAGACGGTGTTAAATATCAGTTTTGATTACCACCAACTTTAAGTGTTTTTTTATTTATTTATTTTTTTTTTTAGAATTTCTGTGTATACACTTAATATTAATCATTCATATTAAAAGAACAAACATCTGGAACTGGGTACAGTAAGATGAGTGTAATGTGTGTGATTACTGACCAATGACACAGCAGGTCTCCACTCTGTACTTGTCTATTTCCACCAAGCCGTGGGCAAGATAGCTCAGCTCTGGCTTCATACTCTAATACGCACACATATACACATACTTTGCATAATCTTTCCACTGACTTTGATATGAATCATTAACACATTTGATTCTGTTGTAATGGTATGTTTTTATTTTATTATTATTTTCTTATATATATAAAAATTACCCATAGCTATACAGCACATTGGTCAGCTTGAGCTTTTAACATGCTCTAGAACTAAACTAAACTTTAGCTTTATCCTAGTGCAGGGTTGCGGTAGATCAATATAAATCCACCCTCAATGTGATGAAAGTCGTGCCCAAAACCCCTGTTGTAGGACAGACAGTTGCTGAATATTACTTAAAACCTCAATCCAGATTTAAACTAAATCAATCCCAACTGTTTCAGATAATACCGACCCGATACTGCTTCCAGTTGTGATTTGAGTACTGAAGTCATCACAGGAAAACAAGACAAAATCTTTAAGCATCTGTTAACGAGTTAATACCAAAACCTCAGCTTTCTGATGAGTGTTTAACACACATGTCCTGTGCTCCCCTGTGATCTATGGTAAACACTCTGTAAGCAGGATTTGAGTATGACAAAAGAGTTCTCACCCGGACATATAGCAGGTTTGAAAATGTGTCCATGTTCTCGATGCGGAATGGATCCTGTTCACGGAGCTCGTTAAACAAATCCAATGCCTGGTCAATATCTGTACACACACACACACCAAACAAAATACACAATAAATATTGTTCTTTCTGGGACACTAAGAGACTCAGTGGCACTCATTCAGACACTTCAGGCAATCTGGTAGTGCCAATTAGTCTTTTGGACTGTGGGAGGAAACCAGAGTACCTGGAGGAAACCGACCAAGCACAGGGAGAACATGCAAACTCCATGCACACAGGGGCGCGAGTCAAACCCGTACCCTGGAGGTCCAAGGCGACAGTGCTAACCACTACACCACCGTGCAGCCACAGGCTTTTATATTATTATTTTATATCTTTGTTGAGACTTCTTTATGTGCCTGTGTGCATTGTCCCAAAATACACATTCAAAGTGGCATTCCATATACTGTAAGTCTGTGTGTGATGATGGTCCAGACCTCGAATGTTGTGGTAGGCAACAGCGATCTGGGAGATGATGTAGGTACTCTTGGAGAATCCAGCCTCCTTTAGACTCTGGTATTTCTGCAATGCCTCTGTAATCATCTGAAGCTCTGTGTAAATGTGGGCCATGAAGAAGTCCCTCACCCAACAATCTGGCAAGGATAGAGACTTCAGCTAAAAACACACAAGACAGGCTTCAGTTACAGATGTACAGACAAAAAAAAAAACCAGAGGCTTATACAATAACAGACAGTCTACTAAATCTGTGTGTGTGAGGGAAAGTAACTGAAATTTGAAGTAAACTGAATTTGCATCTTCATGCTAGTGATGAGATTGGAGAGCTGACAGATTGTGTTAAATGTATGTGGTATTAGGTTCAGACACTGTTACATATATATGTTGAATGAAGTACAGAAAGTACTTCAGGTTTATTGTGTAATCTTTTAACTCCTCAGATAACCAGGACTAGGTGTTTAGTGTGGACTATAGCGACAAGGTTGATGACACAGGGTGTTGAACGTGTTATTGAAAAAGTATGTGTGGTGCTGCTCAGAGAGTGCATGTTAATGACAGGGAACATGTGGGATGTTGAAAGTAAGCTTGTGTTTTTGAGAAACACTGTGTAGTGTTTAGAGTGGATTTCAGGCACTGATGGCATGTGTTGGGTATTAGGAATGATCATGTGGCGTTGAGTAACATCATCTGGTATTAAATGTGTACCATATCAATGTTAGTGATGAGGTTGCAGAGCTCGAGCCAGGCGCCCCAGTGTAAAGGGAGAGAGTGTGTCGCCTCCACAAACACATCCACTGCTTCCTTCATCAGATCCAGCTTCCTCAACACAACCCCATACCTATACATAAAAACACACAGTCAACTACTGTGTATATATATATATATATATATAAACACCAAACACACAATGAGTCAGCCTTTCAACCTCATACCATTTTGAAAATTGCTAAAATATGTTTCTCTTTTGCAAATATTTTAACTAGAAATAAAGTCCTAGCATTTTAATGACGCTTAGTGAAAAGGGGGAAAGAGTCCATTCCAGTCGGACTGACGGACTTCCAGCCTACCTCTGTATTTATAATCCATAATCTCCTTATGGAGAACATTACTGACACTAATAACAATGAGTCAATAAGAAATGATTTTCAGCATCATCCCCAACAGTCTCTACCTCATCATATGATGAAAAAAAAGAAAAAAAGTTAGTTTGACTTACTTGCGGTCTGTCAACATTTCTTTACCTGACTGATCTTTTTACATGCATGATTAAATGGGTACGTTTTGCTGATTAAATTGTTACCAATGCCAAACTGGAAATCCATTGTAAACCACTATAAGATTTGAAAAGCAACATAAAAAAAAACGTGTTCCAAAAAGCAACACAACGCTGCACTACAGCAAAACGACAGAGTGAAATTACAAACTACATTAAACTACATTAAAGCTCCCTATTGGTGTACAGGGGTATAATAAACAATTTGGAGAATAGAAAAAGTCCCGCATTAAAGTTTGTGGCATGTGTGAAGTGTGTGCATTTACAGGTAGAGTGTGAATCCATCCAGTTCTCCGGCGGTGTGTTTTTTGCTGAGCTCCACTCTCAGTTCTCTCAATGCTTCGTTACGTACCTGACCCTTCTCTAGAGGACCTGGACACCGTCACAAACACACACGCATACATAAGGGAAATGAAACTTAATGCAGTCTCTAAACATTAGGAATGGGGAAAACACCAGCGACCACCTGATATGATATCATCATGATTCATTGGTGCTAACTCGATTTAGATTGTGATTCAATAAGTATTGTGATTTTAGAAATACCCTAATGCAATAATTAATTTTTATTCTGCTTTTTTATAAGACCTTTAAAACTTTAAAGTTTCATACCTTTATTTTACTCAACAGATTTACAGTACAACTGAATTGAACAAGAGTAATTAAATGTCGCCTATTTCTTATAGCAGTAGGTCAGCATTTAAACAATACAAACTATCTTCAAATACAAGAGTTTAACATTTAAGTCATTTAAAATTCATTTAAACAAAATCTAGATTTTTACTAAGGCAGCATGCATCTGCAATAATTGTTATTTCTAAAACTTAATTTACTCCTATCACATCCTCAAACACCTCCAAAGTCACCTTGATGACGAGCGCATATTGAGCAGTTGTGAGCATGGAGCCATGTGCAGCTTCTAGCACATTTTGCATTAGTTTGTGAGATTGTTTTTTGAGACTGGTGTAAGTGTGTATAATGAGTGGGTTTTGAGACTAATTTGCTAGTAGCATTTGGAGAAAAAGGCTGATCGGAGGCTTTTTAATGAGTGTAACTTTTGATAATGTAATGCCATAAAAACTCAAAACAAATGTTTTTTTTGCGCCACTCAGAAACTCGTACACTCAGCACAAAATCAGTTATATCCTAAGCTGACTGTACAATCAGTGGTTATGGCCGAGCAAACAGAAAACCAGCCAATTATATTATAAATATTATAAATAAAATGATACATAATTGGTGGAAGAAAAGAATTTTAATCGATTTGAGTCAGTGGCGATACATAAATTGCCACACAAAATAATTGTGATAATATAAATATTTAACCATCAATGATGAAAAAATTGTGAGTGTGTGTCTTACCAAGACTGTCCACTGTCTCATCGTCCTTCTTCTTCTCTCCAGACTGAAAAATACAAAAAACAAATGCTAAAAACAGCAGAGCACACATAACACAAACTAGCGCAAACAAACACTGATCATACTTGTGGAACACTTAACACCAACCCAACACGATACACACTAAATATAGTGACAGTGACAATGCCTCACCAGGTAGCGTGAGTACATGTAGAGGAAGTACGCTTTCTGACTGTGGCAGTCACGCAAGAAATACGCTGCACGGTCATATTCCTTTAGATCAAAATATGACTTTGCCAAACACAAAGCATCCAGGTCGTGAGCTTCGTCCTAAACACAGAGACATAAGGAGAATCAGAACAGAAAAGGAACTGAGAATGGTGCAGTAACAGACCTTGATTTGGGTTTTTGATTTAAAATAATCTTCCTCCCATGTAGTGCACTATGTGTTGTTTAAGAGATTGTTAACCATAAAAGTCAGTTAGTATACAGATTCTATAGCCACACAGAGGGCAGTGTCTGAGGAGGAAGTGACATCACTGCCTCTGAGAACATTGTGTGAAAATTCTTTAAATTAACCAAATTCAGCTAATCTATAAATCATTATTATCTTAAATACATTTAAGGTACAACACTTTTCATATAGAGAAAATAACGAGGAGCATTGTAATTCGTCAGATTAATTAAACATATTGACCTCAGTGACTGGTGGTGGAGAGGGAATCTCACTCAGTGGGAGAGGATCGAGTGAAAAAGCCAACTCAGATGCCCTGTATGCACACGCACACACACACACACACACACACACACACACACACACATACATAAACATGCACAAACACACAATACATTTTAATCTCGTTGTCATATTAAGAAGGCAGAATACAGATGGGTGCGGTGATTAATAATTACTCTGAATTATAAATACTTGTAAACATTTACACAATCAGTGTGATATAAAGTGTGATATAATTCTGTTTCTGTTTGTGGCAGATAATTCTGTACATACTTGTGGAAATTAATTTATGAAATTATTTATTACATTTAACACAAAACATTTTAATAAATACAATAAAACCATAAAGGAACATTGCGGTTTAATATGTGAACAGATACATTATAAGGAAAATCCATGTTTTTAACCATATTAAGATTTTTATTCACTGAACTATAAAATCTTTGATGGAGCATGGAAAGAAAAAAATATATAAATCTAAGTGAATGTAATAATGTGAATATAATCCTTTGTAAATTTAATTATAATTTTAAATGTGTTTAGTGTATTGACGTTGAGTGTTTTGTCTGTGTAGTATTAATGTTTACTTGGTATAATGTTTTAATGTTCAGAGTTCAGTCAGTCAGTGCTCTGTTTTAATGTTTAGTGCTTATCCAGTGTAGTGTATTAAAGTTTAGTGTTTAGTCTGTATGGTGTTTCAAGATTTAGTGTTTAGCTGGTACATCAATCATCCATAACATTATGACCACTGACAGGTTAAATGTATAACATTGATTATCTTGTTACAAAGATACCTGGAAGGTATATATTAGGCAAGAAGTGAACCTTTTTTCCTGAAGTCGATGTGTCAGAATTAGAAAAATAGGCAAGTGTAAGGATTTGACTGATTTTGACAAATTGGCCAAATTGTGGTATGTAATCAATTGGGTCAGATGAACTCAAAAACTGCAGCTTTTGTGGAATGTTTCCGATCTGCAGAATTCAGGACCTACGAAAAGTAACCCAAGGAATAAAAACTGCTGACAGGGTTGTGGGCAGCAAAGATTCATTAATGCATGTGGAGACATTAGTCCAATAGAAGGAGTACTGTAGCTCTAATAGCTGAAAATCTTCATGCTGTCACTGATGGAAATGTGTCAGAACACACAGAACATCACTCTCATGTGGCAAACAGGGGGAACCTACTCAATATTATGCGGGTGGTCATAATGCTATGGCTGGTCGGTGGTGTGTGTGTGTGTGTGTGTGTGTGTGTGTGTGTGTGTGTGTGTGTGTATTATACATTAATATATATTAATGTTTAGTCGGTGTAACGCAGTGCTTTATATTGAAATGTTATAATGCTGACTTGGGGAGAAATTGAATAGTTACTAGAAGTTTCCATCATAAATATATTGCTTCGTAGTTATAGAACATTACGTAATGTGAAAGTGAGTGAATAATTATAAATACATTCATTAACCACTCTCAGAAAACTCATGAAACCAGACATTAGCCCACGGCTAACAGCTCAAACATATCAGTAAATAACACCCTGACTATACGGTTTGTTATACTATGTGAAATAGAATAACTCACCACTTCACACTGTGCACCAGTCCGCGCTCCTTACATTGCGATATCATAGAAATCAGCTGCTTTTTAATCTGCACCAAGTCGCTAAACTCACTGCTCAGAGCCGCCGCCATTTTTTCGTGTGTTTGTGTGACGTCACCGTGCCGGAGCCAAGCTCCGTTCTGATTGGACACATCGGCATGGGCTGTGTTCCAACTCTAGCTAATCATTCTTCATATGTAGTGCGCATAACGTTCGCATTCTGGACCTGTTTCAGATAGCACTAGTGCACTACATAGAAGACAGAAATACAATATCCATTAATTCACATTTATCTTGGCCACTCTACCTCCAGGGTTGTTTTTGGGAGGTGGAAGGAAATGTAAATTTGTAGTTAGTACAATTATTTTGGGAAATATGTAGCATGTGATGAGCCACAGCTTAGAGTTGGCACCACTGCCTTGCACCTCCAGGGTCCGGTGTCAACTCCCACCTCAGGTCTGTGTGTGTGTGTACTTTGCATTTTCTCCCTGTGCTTTGTGGGTTCCCTCCGGGTGCTCTGGTTTCCTCCCACAGTCCAAATTCAATTATATTTCAAATGTTATTTATTACATACACAACCATACATGAAATGCTTACCATGCAGATATGAAATTTAGGCTAATTGGCATTCCCAAATTGCCTGTAGGGTGTGAATGAGCATGTAAGTGTGTGCCCTGTGATAGATTGGCACCTTGTCCAGGGTGTACCGCTGAATAAAGTGGTAAAGATGATGATGACTATAACTTACATGCTCCCTCCCTGTCAATCTCTCATTAAAGCACCGTTTATATGAAAGCAGAATGGGACAGTGCACTTCAAAGAGTGTACTTCAAAGGGTGCTCCCTAATATCTGACCCCTGTGCAAGGAATGTCAGTGAGGGAACTCCCTCAACAAAATTCCACTATTTGAAATGCCCTGCAACGTGATTTTAGAAAATAGAGAAAAAGAACAAAGAAAGTATTTGATAGGTTTCTTATGGGTGACAGGACTAGAAAAGAGGATTTAAACTGAAAAGAATTTGAGGGAGATCAAGACCAGAGTTCGGCAAGTTTACAGCGATGCTGCAATGAGTAGTTTAAGATGTTTTGTGTGGCACAATCGCTTCAAGAGCAGATGAACATAACTAGAAGACGACGAGGAAGACCTTCAACAAACTCAACCCCCAAAAATGTTGACACCATTCGTGTGGGATTTGTGTGGGAAAACAATCCACATAATTTCAGGCAATTCTCACATGTAATTTGAACATGTGCCAAGTTTATGCCACGTTTGTCCTCAGGCTGCTGACACAGGAGCAGAAGGAATATCACATCGGAATCTGCCAAGAACTCCGTCAACCTGCTGTGAATGACCCATCCTTCATGTCGAGCATCATTACAGGTGACAAAACTTGGGTATATGGGTACAATCCTAATATGAAACAACAGTCTTCACAGTGGATGAGCCCATCATCTTCATGACCAAAAAAATTGAGGCAGGTTCGGACTTGACCAAATGCATGCTTATCGTCTTTTTCAACATTCGCGGCATTGTGCATCAAGAGTTCGTCTCCAGGGGTCAGATCGTCAATTCTACTTCCAGGTTTTAAGGTGTCTGAGGGAAGACATCTGGATCTGTGGTGTACGAAACTCAAAAATTTTTTATACCCCTCAATAATACAGTATATGTTTTGCTGAAAAAAATTGCATACCCTGCAAACAACATAGCCAGGTAGGATAAAAGGAACAGAAGATAAAAAAACCCAGAATATTAGCAAAATAAATAAATCATTAACACACTGGGGATTTTTTTTGTGTGTGGAGAATTTAACACTTCCTAAATATTGTATGATGTAATTTTTAACACAAGAAAGAGAGGCATATACTTTTTAAAATTTAGATTTAATAATTAAAAAACTTATCAACTATAAATAGTATATAAATAAATAAATAAAATAATGTCTTTAAAAGGAAAAAAAGGAAAAATACTTTAAATTAAAACAAGAATATAAAAAAACCCCGTAAAAAAAAAAAAAAAAAAAACATGTTTCTGTATAATCACAGGTCCAAAACAAATGTGCAATGTTTTCAGGAGCAGAGGTACAGAAAGGGAAGCTGGTGTCAATGTCCTTTTAAAAAGTTAAAGTAATAAAATGTTTGACAAGGTAATATTTATTTAAATGACACATTAATTATATTTATATGGTGAAGTCCAGTCTTTCTTTCCATCGACACAAAAAGACGAGCACCAGCACAGACGTCACTTCCTTCGTGCGTTACCCGGGTAACAAGCGCTAGCCTATGTAATAGTAAGGATTAATTGAGTAAATTAAATGTAAAATTATTGCGTCAATTAATATTATGTCATCCTTGACAATAACTTCTAATTATTTATAAATATATATATATATATATATAACCCATGAATATATACTGTAAATCCACTTTTTCGCGCTCCAGCATGGCGCAATGACTAATGGGATTTTTTTTCATATCCTTTTCCGGCGGAAGTGAAGCCCTATTGTTCACTTGTTCCCTAAACCGTTTACAGACTTCTTTAAACGGAACAATTTCGCTCCCTGCAGTTTGGAATCGCACTTAACATGGCTGACCAGTCTGTGCGGGACACTCTGCAGGGAACAACAAGCCGATCGGGACGCAGCCGTTGATTTGTATTAACGCAGGAGCAAACGGGGTTCGTTAAAGAAGATTTTAATAAATAAGAAAGCGGAGTGTTGTGTTAAAGAGATGGAGAATGAGAGCTCGACGGCGGAGGAGAGAGGAGTGAGCGCGGCGCAGAGGCGAGCGTAAATCCGCCGCAGGAAACTCTTAATGAATTCCGAGCAGAGAATGAACAGAATTGTGGGATTTAATAAAAACGACGGAGAAAACAGCGGTGAGAAATGATGCTTTGTACATTGTACTCTCGTGTCTCATTCTGTCGGCGGTTTAATCTAGTGTTTAAGGGTCTAGGCTGCTGTTACTGCACCAGGCCTGCTGGGTTTGTGCATTAGGGAATAAATGAATTCCTCCTGGTGATGTCACGGCTCAGACACACCTGATTCAGCAGTAGGGGTGTGTGTATGTGTGTGTGAGATGATCAGGCAGCCACATGCATTATTGAGGAAAGCCAGCCCTCTGTTGTATGACTGATACCATGGGCTGGTAGATCTCCACAACATAAGTTCATTTATTTATCAAAACAGTAATTAAGAAAAACGCATCTGAAACTATGCCCCCTTTCTAACTGAGTGATTTAGAAAGAGAACAGATTCCCAATTCTTTGCATTTGAGACAACCTTTTCAACTGAAATATTTTGCCTTTTTTATTATTGTTTAGTACAGACCTTATCTACTTCATATTTGGAAATGAATATTAAGTCATCCTCGACAATAATTTCTAATTATCTATAAATATATATAACCTATGAATATATACTGTAAATCCATTTTCACAAAAATTTCATTTTCACGCTCTGTACACCATAGGCAAAATGTAATAATGTTTTTAATCAGTTTAGATTTTTCCCCTTTACAGAACCTCGTGTGTAAATGAATGTTATTGATCTTTTTTATTTATTAATGCAATTTACCCACCACTTTTATTATCTTAAATAGTAAACTAGGCATTTCTGAGATAGGCTACATATAATGAATCACAACTTTATATGCACATGTTATTGAAATCATGTTTTTTTTTTAAGTCAACAACAATAAAAAATAAATATAAATAAGATTTTACAAATGGGCATTGGTGGCTCAGTGGTAGGTTTCTCATCATCCCTGTGGAAGGCCCAGGTTTGATTCCCATCCAAACCCTAAACTCCTGCCACTGGACCCAGTGCCGGTCCCCAGCCCGGATAAAATGGGCACAGTGATTTAGTTTCCTCTACTTTCACTCTAACTGCAGATGACTGAAAATGTAACAGTGGTAGAAAACTAAATCTGTTTTAATTTAGATTTTTTTTTCTCCCCTTTAAAGAACACCATCGTGTAAAAGAACCACAGTTCCACCTAGACTTGGACAGGAATGAGTGTTTCTCCACCTCGTTGTCTACTAAAAGAGTGTCTCCGTATGTGTCGGAGGTTCGGAGTGAGGGAGCGATTTTAGACGAGAGGAAGGAGGAGGATGTGGAGGAAACTGAGCGAGGAGTTCGGCTCAGGCCAAGGGGGGAGACGTCGAGTGAAGAGCGCTCTTGCTCTCCTCGCAGGGGTCTAAACACCTACCTGTCTCGCTTTGATGATGCGATGAAGCTGCGTGGTCAACTGGCCAACGAGAAGGCATCACAGGAGAACGGCGGAGAGGTGGAAGAGTTTGACTCATTTCGGCTTTTCCGGCTGCTTGGCAGTGTGGTGTTAGCCGTGTGCGTGCGCGTGTTTGTCTGCCACTACCTGGTGAGTGTGCCACAGAGACATTTTATTAGACACTGTTGTGATTGTTTGGTACATTGTTTAAGTGCGATGCTTTTTCATATACCTAATTGGTGCTTTTTCTGTTTTTTTCCCTGTAGTCTATATTTGCACCCTTTCTCACACTGGAGCTTGCCTACATGGGGTTGTACAAATACTTCCCAAAGGTGAGACAAACGGACAATGATGGGCAGATGGACAATGATAGACACACTGAAAACAGTGATGGACACTACAGACAGGCATAGATACACACTAAGACAACCCACAGGAACCCACACTCACACCGCCAGTGACGCAGTGTATCTGTGTGTAATAACACAGATGATTGTGTTATTAGAAGTGAGAGTTCTCTCACTACAAGAGGGAACCTTGTCCTGCTGTGTAAATGTCTCGCTCTGCTGACTGTGCCCCTTTTGTGTCCATGTCTAGGTGGAGAGGAAGATGAAGACGACGGTGCTGTCTGCAGCGCTGCTCCTCTCAGGAATTCCTGCTGAAGTGATTAATCGCTCAGCAGAAACCTACAGGACGATGGGAGACGTTTTCTCTGATCTCTGTGTTTATTTTTTCACCTTCATCACCTGTCATGAGATCATCACCGCTTTCTCCTAACAGTTCACTTAAATAACATACACTCACACACTCATCATCAGTGTGTTTATTCCACTTTGCTGCAGTATTCCAATCCTAGTTTCCCCTTGCTTTAGTCTCCCAGTAATTTTAAGTGCTGCTCTATTGCCAGTTGAAGCAGTTTACAAAGGAACAGGTAAAATTTTATCCCTCCATCTTTCTTGCTAGTTGAAGAGCACTACTGGTCAATGCTAACAAATTAGCAGCCTAGCTATTTAGCATGAGAGCTAGTCAGCAAACTGTACAAAAATTCTGTGCGCATGTGTTTGAGTCATAGTTCTCGCCACAGTGTGTGTGTGTAATATTACACACGTACAAGGGTTAGTCAAAAATTATCCACACTCCCGTTATATTAAAACTTCTGTTAGGGCGCACTGTTTTAACAGCACTTTCCGTTCAAGGCTACTCACTACTGTGCAGGTGTGAACGTGTTACATCAGTACATTCAGTCAGTTCATTTAACTGCGGTGCGAGCAAAAATGGGTGAACCATTTGCAGTGTGGTTGAGTGCAGTGTTTCTTCTATATATATATATGAAAAAAAAGTAATAAAAAAATTATAATATAATTTTTTTATTACTTTTTTTTGTGGTCTGAGCCACAAAAGTACTACTTACTGAAAACTTTGTTTGCAGTACAGAGAAAATATTTTGTCGTGAAGGTGTGTGTGTGTGTGTGTGTGTGGAGATGTTCAATAAAGGTCACACGAGTGTTAACCATCAAGAAGGAGCTGAACATTCATCACTATGAGCCTGAGAGTAAATGGCATGGAATGTCCTCGTTCACAACTAAGAAAAAATCGTCCACGTCCACACACTGCAAAAACCTTTGTTTACAAAGGTATTCTATAGTTATTCATTCTAACTATAGTTCTGATCTTTTCATCAAACTCACCAATTTGGCCCCCTGAAAGCAGCCCTATGAGACAAATATTCACTTTTTATGAAGAAAAGACAGCATTGCATTTATGGCTCGCAGCTCAGATTAAAAACTTTTTATCATGGAATACGAAAGCTTGTTGAAAAATGGACAAAGAGTATTGAAGAGCAAGGAGATTATGTTGACAAAAATGATATTTGTCTTTTCAAAAAAATTATTTCAATAAATTCTACAGCCAAAGTGTGGATAATTTTAGACTCGCTCTTGTATGTTCCTGTTTATCATCCCTACACATCGCGCACTACACAGTTCCCCTTAGGCTTAGCGCGCTTAAGTGTTATTGGGGCGAAAATAGCAGAGTGTTTGTGAGATAAACAGTTAAGTGTCATAGTGTTTTGATCCTCATTGTGTTGCTGGCTTATTAGTAATGTGAACAATTCACTTCCTCATTCTTTTAAAAAACTTTATTAATATTATTTATGCTGTTTTCTTTTATGTAATTATTCCGTAAAACAAATTCTGCTACCTGTTACTGCAAAATTACTGTTCATTAAAAGATGTGTGAACAATAAACGACAGTAAACAGTCGTGTGTGTATTGTACAGATTGTCCTTCAGCTGAAAGGTGTGTACTATTAAACAGTTTGATGCATTGTAAGATATTTGATTATAAAGCTAATTGGTATCCTGTGTTATATTTAAAGATTTCATTATTTCATTTTCACTTGTCTGACATGAACAATTTAATTTGTCAGATTCAGCAGTTAACAGAGACTCTGTGAGTGACTCCAACACGAATACATAGCCTTGAAATCTTTAGTTAAGGTTTAGTAAAGTCTCCAGTAACCAGTTGTTAAACAGAAATTGTCTAGTAATAATAAAAATCGAGGCGCCATTACAGTTATAAAGAAATAGAAAGAAGATTGGTAAACTCACAAAATACTGGATTTTTTAAAAATTTATTGTAAAGCTCAATTAATCGAATGGAATTACATTGAATTCATTATTGCTTGGTTCCTCGGGGTGGCAGTACACCAGCTTCAGTCGGTTGTCGGTTATCCAATAAATAAACACAGAAGAAGGAACAACGGAACCGGAAGTTTGAAAAGAAGAAACAAAACGTTTGTGAAACAGTTGAGCAGTTTACAGTCAGTATGGGACGGGAGTCTCGGTGAGAACATTAACTGTATTATTTTATTTATTTATAGAACCAATGACGTGATTATAAAAAAATAAATTGAGAGAAAAAAGAAATATAATTTCTAACCGAAGTGAAGCTAATAAATAGTAGCTAACGTTAATAACTTAGTATAGTCAGGTTAGCGGGCTTGCTAACTAACCGGCTAACAGCAGCTGGTGTTATTCATTATGATTAATTCTCATAAGGGTTGGTTTGTTCATTAAGTGAACAAATGATTATATGAACAGATTATTGTTTATTTCAGTGAGCTATCTGCAAAAAGCGCGAGCTAGCGAGCCAGCCAGCTGTGCATGCGTGACGTCGCGTGACGTGGGATTTTCACTTAACACTTATGTTTGGATTTTACTTAGGTTAAATAAACCCATGTGGATAATATAAACTTTAGTTAAGGAAATTCATTTTGTTAAAATTAGCTGAAGTACTCTTACCGGGAAAAGAGTTTGTGGAGAGAGTTATAAGGTTAAAGCTAAAAATAAGCTGATCAGCTTTTATGTAATCAGTGATAATATTATTTCAGGTTGAAGCCCACGGATATGTCTGCCTGTCATTCTGTAGAACTCACTGCCTAACTTATTAATGCAAAAAAAATACGGTGTATCTTACAACTTGTTTATGCTTAAGTTGCACTTCACTTATAATTTCATTTAAAATTTACTTAGCAGTGAAAATATTCAGTTTAGATTTTCTAATGAATATATATTGGTGTCTGATTACATTGCGAAGGTAGCTTATTAATACCTTATTGTAAAGTAGATTATTAAATCCGGCACATAACTGCTCATCACTTCACTTCTACTGGGCTCTCAGTTTAGATATTTTACATGCCCTTATCTGTGCCTGCTTCAGATATGTTTGCTCTAATGACCTGTGTTTTATCTCATAGTGGCGCATCACATTACTGATTTTTTTTGGTTTCTGAACATAATGAACAAATTGGTTTAATTGCAGGATGAATAAACATACATTGATCTGTCCTTTCATCTTTGAAAGTTCAGTTTTCACAGTGTACTTGCTTTTGTTTCTTGGAGTAAGCCCAGGCTGTATCGCACGTTTATTTGTGTTTCGTGAGGATTTGGGCGGCTTGTAGGTGTGTCATCGTTGTTTGTATCTTACGTATTCTCTGTCTAAACACGGTGACCTATCGCGTGTAGCCACGCCCACCTCAAGGGAAGAAGTGCTATATGATCCAAAAAAATCGCTAGATAAAATCGCTTGTGTAATCAGGTATATAACTGCTCATAACTTCAATTCTTCTCAATATTTTAATAAAATTTATGCAGCAGGTTTAACTTCAGGTAAATAACTACTGCCAATGTTTCATTAAGTTCTTTTCAGCCTGTTTTGGATAATGTTGAGACAAAATCTGCCTGGACAGACAGGCAGACATACAAACAGAAATTTTTCTGAGACTGGTTTCAGGTCCTCCAAAAAACAGACATTTTTAAAAGAGCAAGTTTAGAACGATGCACAGACAAAACCTTTCCTTAATTCATATGTATTAATAACAAATCTGCTTGTTATGAGTATTAACAGGGTTGAGGTTTTTGTTACAGACATTACCGGAAGCGCTCGTCATCGCGAGGACGCTCAGGCAGTCGCTCTAAAAGTCGCTCTCCCGACTCCAAGCGTGTTAAGAAAGAGGACAGAGCACGTGACCGGGGTCGCCGAGAACGATCACGCAGCAGAGAGAGGAGGAGATCACGCTCCAGAGACCGCAAGAGACAGAGGTGACACTCTCTCTCTCTCTCTCTCTCTCTCTCTCTCTCTCTCTCTCACAAACACACACACTCAGAGTTTCTCCCATCCTCATACTTAATTTGTGGAACCATGTGTGTTCTCAACAGGCGGTCTCGTAGTCGTGAGCGTAAACGCACCAGGAGTCGTGAACGCAGAAGGTCGAGGAGCCGCAGCAAAGGCAGAAGGTCAGTGATCCAACTGTTAATGAGGGGGGGAAAGCATAATCACAGAGTTTGTATGTGTGTGTGAGTACGGGATCTGTGGTGACTGGAGTTTGTTTGTTTGTGATGCAGCAAGGAAAAGTCAGATAGTGGGGAGCAGTCAGTAGAAAAGAAGAAGAAAGAGGAGAAGGAGGAGGAGCGAGTGGAGGATGTAAGTATCTGTCTTTCTGTCTGGCAGACTGTCTGTCTGGCAGACTGTCTGTCTGGCTGCAGTTTAGCAGGAGTTAATTGTGTTGTTAAACTGGCCCACAGCAGGATTTTGACCAGACGACCCTGGAGGAGGAGATGAGGAAAAGGAAAGAACGAGTGGAAAAATGGAGAGAGGAGCAGAGGAAGAAGGCCATGGAGAACATTGGTGAGATTAAAAAGGAGCTGGAAGAGATGAAGCAGGGCAAGAAATGGAGCCTGGAGGACGATGATGGTATGTATGTGCAGGAGAGATCATGAGATACTGTATACACTTACTGTATTAATTGTGGATAGTAATATCTGTGCGTGTGTGTTTTGTAGACGATGATGAAGAGGGTCCGGCCTCTGTTGATCAAGAAGGCGATGATGAAGAGGATAAGGAGAAGGAGGGAAAGGTGGAGGAAGCCGAGGTGATGGAGGAGGAGGGAGGGGAAGAGCTTGACCCCTTGGATGCCTACATGGAGGAAGTGAAGGAGGAAGTGAAGAAGTTTAACATGGGCACTATGAGGGGTGGAAATGACAAAGTGAGACACACGACACTGAAGTAAACTCTAACATAGTTTTATCAGTGTAAGCTGTGAATGTATGAGAGAGAGGACTCACTCACACAATGTTGCAGTTTGCCATCATTGTGGTAGCATATGTTTATCACAATTAAGTGTATAAATTGTATGTGTACAGAAAGGAGGAATGACTGTGACAAAAGTGGTGACGGTGGTGAAGACGAAGAAGACGCCTCATACCACCAAAAAGAAAGGAGAGTTAATGGAGAATGATCAGGATGCCATGGAGGTAAAACATACACCTTTACATACACCTGCATGTGTATTCTGCCTCATTGTTACTATAAACTGGGTCTATAGTTGCATTCGCTAGTACAAGCATCACTAAACTTGGACTCAAATCTTGACTGAGTGACAGTTATATCCTGACCCTGATGCTTTTCTGCTAAACGAGGATAATTAATGTACCAGCAATCTAACACTTTTTTTCATTAAGGTGGGTGTGGCTATACATGTCACTCAACAGATCCAATCAAGGTTGATAGCTTCCAGTGCATACACAGGGTGTACAGAAGCAGCGTGCAAATGAAGATTCACTAAAGGATTGTTGTACTCCATAAAAATACAAGGAACTACACAAGGCCATCAAAGTTCAATATGTCCAATGTAGTTATTGAAAATTTGCAATAAATATCATTTAAATGCTACTGAAATTTTAAGAGATGTGATTTTATTAATTTTCAAGTTATATACGTTTAAATAATACAGAGGGGCCCAAAAAATGTAGACTCTTCAACATGGAAAAATTGTGCTAAAAAAAATCATGTCACATTATGGTGCGGCTACTGACATCTTTAGAGGAAACATAATACTACATGTTGCTGCCACAATTTAATTTGAGTTAAAAAAAAAAAAAAAAAAAGAGAGTATAGATGATATCTGTTGCAGTGTGTATACAAATTAATGTAAATGGAATACAGCTTATCTGTGATAAACTGGTTAGTGAGTGTTTGTTCAAAACAAACCGTGTGTGTGTTTGTAGTATTCATCAGAGGAGGAGGAAGTGGACCTGCAGACAGCTCTCACCGGCTTCCAGACCAAACAGCGAAAAATTCTCGAGCCTGTAGATCATCAGAAAATCCAGTACGAATCTTATCGCAAGAATTTCTATGTAGAAGTTCCTGAACTGGCCAAAATGACACAGGAAGGTATGGTACAGTTTATGCCTATGGTTTGGTGTATAGACACACACATGCACGCGCATAAGGAAAACAAGTTTTGAACTGACAGCCTGACTGTGTTTCAGAGGTAAATGAGTATCGTCTTGAGCTTGAGGGAATCATAGTGAAGGGAAAAGGCTGTCCCAAACCCATAAAGACCTGGGTGCAGTGTGGAACCTCCATGAAGGTCCTCAACGCTCTTAAAAAGTGAGTGCTTCTCCATCGACCCCGTCAGAATCCTCTCCACACTAACACCTCTTCTTTATCCTTTTGTTCACCTCTCCTCTTTGCTTTTAAAAGATCTGATCACATTATCACGCCTGGTGCAACAAGCACCCAAGTTTTTGAACACTGTGTGTGTGTGTGTGTGTGTGTGTGTGTGTGTGTGTGTGTGTGTGTTGTATATTTGACACATTGGTCTCATCCCAAATATTTGAAATCCTTTTAACGGAATGTCTGTGTTTTAGGCATAACTACGAGAAGCCGACACCCATCCAGGCCCAGGCTATTCCAGCCATCATGTCAGGGCGTGACATCATCGGTATTGCCAAAACAGGAAGTGGGAAAACCATTGCATTCCTGCTGCCAATGTTTCGCCATATTTTAGACCAGCGACCCTTAGAAGAGGGCGAGGGGCCTATCGGTACACACACACACACACACACACACACACACACACACACACAGGTCTCACCTTGGTAAGTGATATAAAGTTTTAATACTAACAAGTTTCTCTGTTTCTCAGCGGTGATCATGACACCAACTCGTGAGCTCGCCCTGCAGATCACCAAAGAGTGTAAAAAGTTCTCCAAGCCACTGGGACTCCGAGTAGTGTGTGTGTATGGAGGAACAGGCATCAGTGAGCAGGTTTGTGTGTGTCTGTATTTTCTGCAGAGCTGGTGGTCACAGCGTGATCTCTGTGACCAGATTTTTAACTGAACAAAATTAGCTTCAAGTTATCCGTAATTGTTTTCTTAGGAGAAAGCTTGTGACTAGATTGTTACCTAGACGTGTGTGTGTGTTTGTAGATAGCAGAGCTGAAGCGTGGAGCTGAAATCATTGTGTGTACTCCTGGTCGAATGATTGACATGCTGGGAGCCAACAGCGGTAAGTGTGTCCTCATCACTCTGTGTGTGTGTGTGTGTGTGTGTGTGTGTCCTCATTCCTATAGAGAATGGGCCATGACATCATGGCGCATTGCATTTTGGGTAGCTGTCACCCTGTTTTAGGACACACATTTTTGCAAGATCAGATCAACAGGGAGAAAAAAGCATGAGTGTACAGTGAGAAAATGAAGTGCAATATTTCTTGCAAAGCAAAGGAGCGTTAATTATGTCTTGATATTTAGGACTGACTGTCCACAGTGTTATTTGAAAATGGTCAAATCAGGTTTGGCTCTGTTCAGACTTGGGTTGGGTACCGAAATCCAGTGCCAATATGGCACTTGTACCCATATAACCTTTATCTACTATATATGTGTGTGTGTGTGTGTATG
>JAQMYK010000011.1:11793566-11803941 GCA_030014345.1 Clarias buthupogon | reverse complement strand
TTTTTTTTTTTGCCCCCCCCCCCCCCCCCCCCCTTTTCAATCATACATATGGTGGAGCCTCACTGTCTAGGCCCAACTTATTTTACCGTACCTGTACATAGTCACATTCCACTACACACTTTAGGCATACTAGCTTATACAGTTTATACATCCATGTTGGGTATACTATTACTATTGAATATTCAGTCTTAAATTTTTCAATTTAGTAAATGCACCACTAGGAGCTGTGTTATTAGGAATATACATACAGCATTGGTCACCAAATAATACACATACAGTATACCCACTTTATCTGCCAATAACCATTTCAGAGACTGTCTATTTTGCTATGTCATTGTACTTCATGCATTTAGTGTTTCTCCTAGCGCAGTTAGAGCATCACCTGTATAATTGATATAATTGAGTTTCTTCCCACTGTATGATGTTAATCTCCTGATGTAGTCTTACTCTAGGACATATTCCTTTCCACCCTATATTCTGGATAAAGAGGCCAGAATGTGCTCTTTTCCTAAAAAAAAAAAAGTTTTCTAGTTTTATGTAGAAAACTGTGAAAATTAAACTATAATACCACCCTCAAGTATTATAGTTTAATTTTCACAGTTTTCTACATAAATTTTTATTTCTTTCCTTAACAATTGGGCCAAATGTATTGGTGCCCTGACAGGCACATCTGATTGCCAGGCTGACTTTTATCTAGATACCAAGTAGTGGCACAGTTTCCTGTGAAGTCTCCTTTGTCAAGAGTTCCTTCAGGTAGTTAAAACACTTAAAACTCAGCAAATTTTTAATAGTCATGTGGATTTGGAACTACTGTTACATTTAAGGGTGATTTACATAATAGGCAGTTGTCCATACCTACCTCTTTTGTTGTAAATGCTGCCCACTTGTATCACTAATTTTTTCCCATAAAGAATCTGAATCGTTATCCTTTACCATATTATCATTTCTGATAATAAATCAAATCTGGATAAATGCAGAGGGTTGTGACAGGAAGGGCATCCGAGGTAAAACATTTGCCAAATCAATTATGCAAATCATTAACAGGACTGGTGGAAATTGAGCTACTGTTTGTCGAAGAAGGAGAGGTGGAAGGTGTGTTCGTAGGCAGAGAGAGAAGAGGAAAGGCAAGAGTTTAGGAGTGACAGTTGGAATTATGACAGAGAAATCAAGAGAGTTGGTTGACATGATGCAGACAAGGAAGGTGGATATACTGTGTGTCCAGGAGACCAGGTGGAAAGGTATCAAGGCTAGAAGCTTAGGAGCAGGGTTCAAGTTGTTTTACCATGGTTTGTATAGGGGAAAAAATGGTGTAGGAGTTATCCTGAAAGAGGAGTTTGTAAGGAATGTTCTGGATGTGAAAAGAGTATCAGATAGGTGAGTCTGAAGCTGAAAATTGGTGGTGGGATGTACAATGTTGCTAGTGGTTATGCCCCACAGGTGGAATGTGAGTTTGAGGAGAAAATTCTGGAGTGAGTTAGATTAAGTAATGCAGAGCATTCCCAGAGGTGAGAGAGTGGTGATTGGTGCAGATTTAATGGACATTTTGGGGATGGTAACAGCGATGAAGAGAATGTAATCGGCAGGTTTGGTCTTTAGGACAGGAACGCAGAAGAACAGATGTGGTGGACTTTGCAAAGAGGATGGAAATGACATTAGTCAACTCTAGGCGGATATTTGGCACACAGGGCCTGCCACATAGGAGGGCGGTAAGCTCCAAAAATAATTTCACTCTACCACCTTGATCAAATCAGAGGCTTGGAGGATTTCTTCCCTCTTTCCTCCTCCCAAGATTTTTGCCAAAAGAAATTTTACATCCCCCACAAATAAATGTTTACCAGCAGTCTCCTCCTCTAACATTTTCCCGCCTATTGTGAATGTTAGGAAGGCGAGTGACACTCAAGGTCCTGTGTATCCCACAGCACATATTGTCCATGTGCGTCTTTAATTAAAATTGAGAATTGTAGAGTTAAGGGCCTAAGTCTTCCAGTATTTCTTCCCTAATAACTCCTCTTTACCTTCAATCTTTTTATTGTATAAAAATCTACTTCCAGTTTTCAATGTTTTATTTGTCTCTCTTCTTATTTGTCCTGGTGTTTTAATGGTCTTGCCTATCTTCTCTTCACTTATCTGTACTCCAACCCCTCTTCTATTCTTCCCTCTTTGTCATATTGTTTTTTTTCATCCTGTGTAAATCTGCCTTTACATCTTCATAAGAGTCTAAAGGTGTGCCTTCCTTTTTATCAGTTTTCCTATCCTGCTTCTTCTTTGATTTTACATTCAGCTTTCTATTACCTCCACCTAAATAAAAATGACCTTCCTTTTGCATTTCTCCTAAAACTTCCACCGTTCCATTGAGAACTGGGAAATGGACACATATGGGGGCACATATGGGGCCGGTGTAACTTCCCTGCTGTTCCCTCTGTACTGTCTGACTTTTTAAACCTTTTCTTCTCCTGCTTTTGCTTTTTCACTAAATCTTTTCCTTTCATCTTAAATAGTTCTCTTTTGCCATTTATTTGAGATAAGATAAAAAAATAAATACATAAAAATAATTAACATAAAATATAAAGTAAAAATACACATCTTACACAGTAAAACTTTCTCCTTTCATCTGAAAACACATACAGACATCAACGGAAAGACTGTTGTTCGCTTCTAAATTATTAAAGCTTCTCCGCTTTATTTTAATGTTGCTCGCGAGAGATGTGTATTTTTACTTTATATTTTATGTTAATTATTTTTATGTATTTATTTTTTTGGGCTGTAGAACGAATAATTTAAGTTTCCATTATTTCTTATGGGAAAATTAAATTTGGTTTACGGAACGAATTATGCTCGTAATCCGAGGTTCCATTGTATATAATAACTACTGTAGCTCCTCTCACATAAGCTGTATTTTTGATTATGTGCACGAGTCCATATCTGGTCTTATTTTTTTTATTTTGCTATCCATCAAGGTCATCTTAACAATAAATACAAACCAATTCAATGCATATCTATCTGCTACTTTTTATGCACCTAGTTGAACATCCAGACAGTAAGGCATTACAATAACCCAACCTGTGACAGAAGCATAAAATATTTTTCTGCATTCTGGAGTGACAATATATTTTTTATCTTGACAATATTTTTGAGATGAAAGAATTCTATCCTAGTAATATTATCTACTTGAGCGCAAAATGAAAGATTGGAATGTATAACCACACCAAGGTCCTTTACTTCTGCACATGATGAAACAGAAAGGCCATCCAGACTTACTGTGTAATCAGAATTCCTTCTTTTTTAAAGAATATTGTAAACGGTTTTTTTGGCTACTCCCAATGTTTTTGTTATCTCTCTGATGGGTTTATTTGTTTCTTTATTTATTTTTCAGTCTAATGACGGCCTTCTTCAATTGCATAGACACCTATTTAACCTCATGTTAAGAGTTCAAGTGAACAGCTACCAAATGCAAATATAACCCTCATATCCACCTACTGGTCTTTTTGTGCTTGATTGGTCATGGGGTAATAAGGAATCAGGTCACACTTGGCCATGCAACTACTTGAAAGCTATTTGTCCCATTATTTATGCCCCAACCCCAAATGTGTGTGTATGTGTGTTTGTTTGCATGAAAATGGCTGTAATTCATGAATGGTTAGTACCACACTTTTATCAAACCCCTTATAGTTGAAAGTCTTTACTTTCTCACATCCTGAGAGTTTTAAATTCAATGGGGTGGTGGGAGGCCAAATGGCAAAAAATTACCCTCTTTGTTGTTTGATATGAAAATTAACTATTAAATTGTATCTGCCTGAATTTATGGACTGTTGGCTAAATGGATAAGCTCATGAATGTGCAGATGTAATAGTGTACTTAATAAAGAGTCTGTGAACGTATATCATTATATGAATAACTAGAAGGGTTAAAACATTCATAATTACTCTTATCTGTACATGAATATATCAGAAAAGTACATTAAAAATCTCTTTTATTTTAATGAGTTAAGGGACAATACTTATAAAACCCCCAAGGCTCACTGAGAGAAAGCCGCGGTATATTTAAACGGTGAGATTTGTCACCCAGAGACAAAGTCGTGTGAGTACTTCAAGTGTAAAGCCCAATACGCTGTTGGTAATGTCTATGATAAAGTAAATAATGTATCTCCTGCCAAGAAAACTTACTTTTTTATATTGTGTTATCTATCAGCCTATTTTTTTGGACACTATACACACTAAGTATAGAAAAATGTCTGACTGGCAGAGTGTGTTTAGTGTAAATGTGTAAGTGTAAGTGTAGATTACTAATTATTGGCAGTTTGGTTTGCTTTATTTAAGGTTGTATAATAACTACTGTAGGAACCGTGTCATATTTTCATGGTGTAGCAGATTTGTAAATTTCTTGAAATTACATATACTGTATATAAAATGTCAACTTAAATCTATCTACTATCATAATAACATAATGAAAACTGTATTCATTGTACATTGTACAATGTACAAAATGTACATGTACTATGATCACTGGGAGGATTTGTGGTTGTTTTTACACATGAAAAACCTGTTAAATGTAATCCTTGCTGTAATTAATTCTCTTTTTTTTTTGTAGGACCACAGATGGCCAACATATCCAGCTCCTTGACTTTTATTGAAATGCAGGGAAAAGTGTTTTTTTCAGGTGAGAGGATATTTAGGCTGGTCCTGGTGCTGTCCACACACTTTGTCTTCATTTACATTAATGTTCTGATGTTGTTCACACTGCGCACCAAGGCCATCTTTCGTGAGTCACCTCGTTATATCCTCTTTACCCACATGCTCCTGAATGACACCATTCACTTGGTGATTGCCTCGTTGCTCTACATATTCAATTCTGTCATCATTACGGTCGTGCGTGCTGTTTGTGCCTTCATCGTGCTGCTGTCTGCATCAACATTTGTCAATGGGCCGCTCAACCTAACTGTCATGTCCCTGGAAAGATACATAGCCATCTGCTTCCCATTACGACACAGTGAATTGGCTACGCCAGCACGCGTGAACGCAGCAGTGGCTCTAGTGTGGGTTTTGGGCATCTCTGATGTGCTAACTGATGTCTGCGTGCTCTTCCTCCTTACAGAGCCATCCTTCTACCTGTCTCCTTCAGTGTGTTCCATGACACAGCTCATGGTGGCACCATGGCAGCAAAGCAGGAGTATGGCGTTCAAAATTCTGCTCTTTGTCACCGTAGCCATTGTGTTGCTCTTTACATATGTGGCCATCCTGCGACAGGCACGTGCTGCTTCTTCTGACACCTCTGCCCATAAGGCCTTGCGTACTGTAGTACTGCATGTGTTACAGCTTGGTCTCTCAACTATGTCATTTCTCTTTGAGTATATAGTGTACCTGCTAGGAAGCCTGCCATTTCCTCTATACATAGAGCTGCACTTCTTCACTTTCTTCATGGTTCTGGTCATACCACGCTGCCTCAGCTCGCTGATCTATGGACTAAGGGATGAAACATTTAGGCCACTGTTCAAACAGAACTTCCTCCACTGTGGGAAAAAGAAAATTGCACCTCTAAATGCTTTTGCAAAACACTAATGAGACAAGAATAATGTGAAAAATGTTCATGTCATCTGCATGTATATAAATGTGTTTATGTATTTCTGTAAATACATACACTAGGAATGTGACATAAATGTATAAAAATTTTATATAGTTTAACATGATCACAAGTGTTATGGGGTGTTTGTTGTACTGATTTTGTTCCTATTGATTTTAACCAGGATTTGCATTATACTGTATATGATTTAAGTATTTTCTTCCTGTCTACTAATAAAATATGATCTTTATCCAACGCGTTAAGTTTGAGATTTGGTAAAAATGTATTGACTCTGTTACTGAAAATGTAAACATTATTCCCAGTAACACCAGCATTTCATATCTCACTTGTCTACTCCTTTGTAGCACATCTCAGATATTTTCAAAGATGACTAGCATGTGCTTATCCTTTTGTGGGTGTGTCTTATAGCTGGAACAATGTACATGGATAAAGAAGCAATTTACATACAGTATGTGTCATAATGTCACTGTCAATCATTATCACAGTGGCCATAATGCATTATGGGTGCATGGCTTCGTGTGCTTCTCTTCTCCTTGATGTGCCCATCACTCTGCTATATGTTCAATCTGGACTCATCAGACCACATGACCTATTTGCATTGCTCTAAACTCCCATTATGATCCTCAACTAATCGAAGTTTCATTTTAATTTATTTTAAATTTAATTAATTTTTTTTTCTTGATTAGACTCACTCAGAGATGATCCTGTGAGCTCTCATCATATTGTGCTTGTGTTTGGAAATGCTCTTACCTACACTAATACATATTGCTGTGATTTATATCATCGTTTTTTTTTAGAATGCATCTTTACTAAGCATTGGAATGATCTATATTCATGATTTGTTTCTGACCACATTTCATTAATTTTCCAAAAAACAATTCTAATAATTTCAAATCTCCTCAACAGTTTTCAATGCTTAATGCAGGGCAATAATTTGGCCCTTCTAAAATACTGATTTTTTGCCAGGCAGTGTAGTAAATAAATAAATGTATAATAAATTATTTATATAAATAAATAGACAATACATGTAGATAATAATTACCTTTGAACTTGTAAAAATGTGATTTGTTATATTGGAAACTGGCTAAACATTGAAAATGTAAAGTCATGATTTAATGATTTAATGAAGTAGTCAGTAAAATTTGGGAATTACATTAAAATGTAATTAAGCGAGAGGCCAATTATTAATTTTCAGATTTACTACCAATAAAAAAAAAATGCTACTTAATTATAGTAACATAATACTTTTATCTTTGTTGCTCATCGTTTATTTAACATCTAAACTACATCATAAATTAAGTTAATTTTAATTTTCTATCTGATCTTAGTTTGGGAAAATCTGCAAAATTTGTTCTTGTATAGACAAGACTACTGTACATTTTCTTGTAATAGAATCCTCAGCCTGAAAATACACAGAATAATAATCCTCAAATATGCAATTAGACATGCATTAAAAAACAGATATTAGGATTCAAACCTTCCATTGTACTCTACTACTTCTTAATAAAACATTTATACCTCATATACGTTGTTCTTATTATCTCAGATAATGAGATGGGTCTGCACAGGATATGCACTGGGAAATTGGTCAATTATAGTAATATGCTATTTAAACTTTTTTGTTGCCCAGTGATGATATGATTAATCAAATTCTTTTTTAGAATTAAAGTAAAATCACTAACTTATTAAGCATAAGTCAGACCATTGTGTCTCCTATAATTACATACAGCTCCAACAGTATGGTGTAACAGGTGGTTGTCTGGTTACGGGCTCCCGCTGTATATACTAAATTCATAAAACAAGAAGAGAGGCTGGGCCAGGTAACAGCAGCCATTACACAGACTATGCTAAACAGTTTAAAGCTAAATGCTACTGCTAAAAGAGCTAAAGCTAAAGTAATACATAAACCCGAATGAGGATAGCCTTATGCGAGACACATGTGAGTATGTTTGGGTTTGTTTGTTTATGTGTTTGTTGGTGTAGTGCCCGCCGAGGCACATATGATCTACAACATTCTTTTGCCTAGTATTCACAGCCATTCCTCCTGCCGTGCAGGAGGGTTTTTTTTGTTTTGTTTTTGTTTTGTTTGTGTTTTGTTCTGTGTGATTACCGGGAGTTGGTGTGTGTGTCAGCTGTTCCCCTGGAGATAAACGCATCCCCAGCGGAGTCCAGGGAGTGTGCGCGGGACCGAACCTCCGGCCGCAACTGCTCCGCCATTAAAGGGACGCCTACGCCTGAAGGACATCGGGAGAGGAGCGGGACGTTCTCTGTTTTTTTGTTTATTTTATATATGAACTTGTGTTCGAGAGAGAAAGGACTCTGATTGTTCAACAGGTTATGGACTGGGTGAATGTGCTGTGAGTGGCCGGTGTGTGAATGAGTGCAGCACAATAATTAAATGTATATACACTTTTTATATAATTTATTGTTGTCTCTGGTGGTCCTTATCCTACCCTGAATCTGTTAAGGGCTAGTTACTGTTTAAATAATAGTAGCAGGTTTGTTACAATGGGCCATACCAGTGTGTGCTCTAACTCAAACAAAGCTTTTAAAAAACTTCCATTATACTAGGCCTATCTCTGCAAGTATTGATGATTTTTACTTATTCTGTATCTACCTCCCTCTTTTCTAGATCTGATCCATTAATAATAAGTGTTTTATGTATTCAATAAAAACGGGGTTTACAGATACAGGACATGGGCATGAGGCGAGACGGCATAGCTGGGAAACATGAAACATGGGGTTGATGTGTCACATAGTATGTTAGCAAGAGCTTGACGGTGCACGGGTTGACAATCATAGTGATAGTGAAAGGCCCAATGTAGCGGGGAGAGAGCTTACAGGAGACGGTCTTCAGGGGAATGTCTCGGGTAGCGAGCATGACTCTCTGACCCACCCTGTACTTTGGGGTCAGAGAATGCTTACCTTGTTGCTTCTCGTAACTTCTACTGACCTGTAAAAGCGTCTTTCTCGCTTGCAGCCAGGTTCTTCTGCAAGTACGGATAAAAGCTTGAGCAGACAGGACACTGACTTCCTTCTCCTGAGATGGGAATAAGGGCGATTGATACCCCAGGCAGCACTGGAAGGGAGACAAACCGGTAGATGACGAGACTTGGGAGTTGTGGGCATACTCCACCCAGGGCAGGAACTTGCTCCAAGAATAGACATCCCAGGAAGCCATGAATCTTAGGGCTACCTCGAGGGGCATGATGTTTTTTCCTTTTGGTCTGGTCATTGGACTTGGGGTGGAACCCTGAGGACAGACTGGGGGTGGGTCCAATGAGTTGGCAGATAACCTTCCAAAACTGCTAGGTGAACTGTGACAAACGGTCAGAGACAATGTCCTTGGGAAGGTCATGGATTTTGAAGACATGAACTATCATGAGTTCGGCGGTCTCCTTGGCGGATGGAAGTTTTGACAGAGGAATGAAGTGCGCTGCTTTTGAGAACAAATTCACCACAGTCATAATGCAAGTGTGGCCATTGGACATGGGTAACCCGGTAACGAAGTCCAGAGCGATGTCAGACCATGGGCGGTATGGAAACAGTAGGGGTCTGAGTACACCTGCAGGAGCGGTGTTGGTGCGTTTGCACCTTACACAGACGGTCACTGATGCCATAGTTTGCTTCAGCAGGGGTTAAGTGGTGTGAAAAGAGAGAGCAGGGATGCAGCTTATTGTCGTGAGCAGACCTCTGGTAGAGTACACCTCCTACTCCTATCAACTTCTACGACAAACTGACGCGTAAACCGTTTCTTGAGTTCCAAGAAGGCTTTCTCGTTTTCCTGATTCCAACAAAACCGTGTCTTGGGAGAGGTCAGGGCTGTTAGGGGCGGCGATGGAACTGTAGCCCTGGATGAAGAGTCGGTAAAAGTTTGCAAATCCCAGGAACTTCTGAAGTTCCTGTTGTGAGGTGGACCATAGCCAGTTTGTAACTGCTTGGAGTTTGGCGGGCTCCATCTGGATTCCTGAAGGACCGATGACGAATCCGAGAAACATAGTCGACGTAGTGTGAAACTTACATTTCTCGGCTTTGATGAACAAATAGTTCTTCAAGAGTCTTTGCAGCACCAGATGAACGTGACGTTGATGCTCTTCCAGATCCCGAAAAGATCAAGATATCGTCCACATTCCACATAGACAAACACAGATGAGTTCAGAAAATTCCTGAGAATGTCGTTGATTAGGGCCTGAAAGACTGCTGGAGAGTTAGTCAGGCCAAACGAAACCACCAGGTACTCATAGTGACGCGTTGGGGTGTTCCACTCGCCGTCCTCTTAAATACAGATGAGGTGGTATGCATTGCGTAGGTCCAGCTTGATGCTCTTCTAGATAGCCTGGCTCCTTGGAGAAGTTCAAATGCAGTAGCCATCAGCGGAAGGGAGTACCAGTTCTTAATTGTGATTTCGTTTAGACCCCTATAATCAATGCAGGTACGGGGGGGACCCAAACTTTTTGCCCAGGAAGAAGAACCCGGCCCCTGCGGGGGAGGAGGAAGGACAAATGATTCCTGCCGCAAGGGACTCTGTGATGTACTGATCCATGTCTTTGCGTTCCTTGGGCGACAAGGAATAAAGGCGGCCTTTCGGGGGAGTGGTGCCTGGGAGCATGTTAGAATAATTTTATATATAAAGGAGTTATTTCTACTCTCTTGCTCTCTTCCTCATAGATTTGATATTAATGTGTTAAATCTTTCCTGCTGCTGTCTTCCTATCTCCTCTCGCATCTGTTCTTAAAGGTGTGAACGCTCCCACGCTCACCTTCCCATACTCTCTTTATGTCTCTCTCTCTCTCCCTCT
>JAQMYK010000011.1:11750803-11761929 GCA_030014345.1 Clarias buthupogon | reverse complement strand
CACATGATCACAACTGAGCCAACGGTTTTTCTCTCTCTTGTGCTGCGGAATTGTGGGTAATCGTCTCCCCTGCTGGGCCTTAGCGTGCGTCTCTTACTGGTATAATCAATATCCGTGCGCGTGTGTACTGTTTACTATAACATTGTGACCACGTGTGTGCGCATAAAACATGTATGATTTTGTGTCTGTAAGCGTGTGTGTACAGTGCGTGTGTAAAGAAAAAGCAAGTCTCATTAGAGAGGTTAAAATTCCATTTTCTCTGCTCAAGGCATATCCTGCTCTTGTGTCTGTGTGCGCACGCATCATTGGACACCGTGCCCCACAGACATACACACACCGATCTCTCCTACTTTTGCCTTCACAGACACACATACACTCTTTCTCTCTCTGCTCAGCAGAAACACTGCTGTGTCGTGATTATTGCCAAAGATAAAGTGCAGGTTAATTTGTTTGATTTTTACTTTACAGCAGTGATTCCGTTAGTGTGTCGCTTAATCGAGTCTCATTAGAGAGATTTCTTGTTTATTTTTCCGATAAAACGGTGTGTGAAAAGAGTGGAGAAAGGGTAACTATTAGTTACCCTGAGGGCTTGACTGAGATGACGTCTAGTCCTGCTGCTTTCCTGGTGTTCACTCTCCTGAAGGTTCTCCTCACATTATTGCAAAAGGTGGATCTACAAGCTATTGACCCATGGGGGAATTACAGTAGTATTGCCCACATGTTTTTTTTCATTCATATTGAGGTTGTACTTACTTAATATTGAAAACAACTATGATTGTTATTATTTCATTACAGATGATTGTTATTATTTCATTACATTAAAAGCTTGGAATTATAAGAGGGGCTACTAAGTTTTTAACATGATTGTTTGTATATAAACTAGACTTGAGTTCTTTCACTATGATTATATTTGTTTGTTACAATTTTACCATATTCAAATTACATAATATTCTATTTAGCTTAATGGATACTGCATTGAACGTAAGAAAGTTTGGAGCTGTTGGAACATACACCAATAAGCCATAACGTTATGACTACTGATAAGTGAAGTGAACAACATTGATTATCATTACATTGGCACCTCCGGGTGGGTGGAATATATTAGGCAGAACGTTTTGTCCTTGATCGCTATCTTGGAAACAGAAAAAAAATGGGCAAGAATAAGGATTGAATGACTGACATGGGACAGAGCCACTACACAACTGCTCCTGTGGGATGTTCTTGGTCTGCAGTGGTCAGGACCTGCCAAAGTGGTACATAGAAGGGAAATATTGACAAGATGACAGGAGCATGGGGAGCCAAGGCTCACTGATGCATGTGGGTAGGGAAGGCTGACCCGTATAGTCCAATTTAACAGATGAGCTACTATAACTCAGATTGCTGAAAATTAAAATGCTGGTTCTGAAAAGTGTCTCAACACACAGTGCATCACCAATTTGTTGCATATGGGGCTGCGTAGCCAAGACCAGTCAGGGTGCCCATGCTGACCCGTGTCCACTACCAAAGGTGCCTACAATAGACACATGAGAGCTGGTCATAGAGCAATAGAAGAAGGTTGCCTGGTCTGTTTAATTGCTTTATTTTTATTTTTATTTTTATTTTTTTACCTCATGTAGATGGCATGTGTGTGTTGCTTACCTGGGGAAGAGATAGAAGCAGGATGCACAGTGGGAAAAAGCCAAGCCAGAAGAGGCGGTGTGATGCTTTGGTAAATGTTACAGTAGGAAGCACTGGGTCTCTCTCTCAGTATGATAATGCCACACTGCAAAAATGGTTTAAGAATGGTTTTAGAAACACACCAAAAAGTTTGGTGGTTGACTTGGCCTCCAGAATCTCCTGAACTTTATCCAATCGAGCATCCGTAGGATGTGCTAGAAAAGAAAAAGTTTGACCCATGGAGTCCCTACCTCAAACCTAACAGGACTTACAGGACAAGGATTTGCTACTAATGGCTTGGTGCCGGATACCACAGCATATATTTAGAGGTTTCGTGGAGTCTATGATCTACTCAATATCAGGCGGATGGTCAAGTAACAGCTCATATTTAAACATGTTTGAAAACAGGCATGCTGTTACATGAAAATAAGTGATGTGAAGCAACCCAATTTCAAATGAGTTACAGTTATTACTCTAAATTTGATTATTTCTTATAACAGCAAATCCCAAATGTTTTATTAATGTATTATTTTTTTATTTGTACTGCTAGGATTGCCCCCTAGTGACACCTATGGCTGTTTTGGATATATTTTTGTTTATGTTTTGGGATTTTTATTTTGACATTGCCTCCATTGTCTCATGCTTCCCTGATGTCAGTGTCACAGGTGTTTCAGGTTTGTTGTGATTAATTGTATTATTTAAGATCAGGGATTTCATGATTTATTCTGTCTTGCTCTGCTACTGTTTACATTAGCTTTTTTTGTTGTCCGTGTTGTTATTATGACTCATTTTTGCTGGTTGTTTTCATATTGGTATACTTTCCCCCCATGGTATACTTCATGGTTTAATGTTGAAATAAAATGGTACATTTGCGATTATGCCATGCCCACTCACCACTTTACATTACAAAATGGCATGTTGTGTCCAGTGTATGCCCTGTTCTGCTGGAAGTATTCAGTTTGATTCAATTCAGCTTTATTTATATAGCACTTTTGACAATGGTCATTGTCACAAAGCAGCTTTACAGAATAAAAAAATGGAAATAAGTTTGAAAATTGTGAGGAAATATGCATGAATTATAATTATTAGCTTGTCCCTGATGGCAAGGAAAAACTGCCTGAGATGACAGTTGAGAGGAATCGGATACAATGGAATCCATCTTCATTAGGTGATATCAGATTGCAGGGATTGATTTGCCGTCATACTATATGATAAGAGGCTGGAAGTTCAGTATAACAAGAAAGGTGTTCAAATAAATATGTAAGTCCAATTTTGCTGTTGGAGTCTCAGGAACAAAACTTTGTGGGAATTTCATTCCTGAACTATTGAACAACTGCTGTAAAAAGAGTCTGAGATCATCTTCATGGTCAAGTGGAACCATCCCCAGGCAGACCACATGGCTCCATTTTCAGCAATAAGACATCCTTCCTATCAGCAAGGAGTAGGACTGCTCCTGAGAAAGACGTCACTGTTTATAGTTCCGTGACTCAGTTATCCTAATTAGACTGCTCCAATCACATTTGTTTCAAGCCCCAATAATAGAGCTGTGTATGACTGTCAGAATCTGATCAAGATTACTTCAAAAAGCAAGCAAAAGAGAAGATGAGGCTGTTTTGCTTCTGGAGGATGCCACCTGTTTGCCACACATATGAATGGTGTGTTAACAAAATGATGAAGTGCTGCTTAAACAGAGAATCTAAAAAAAAGTATGATGTACTTTTAAAAGTATTAAGTCGATGATGGATATTAAGTTGATGATCATGTCGCATCCATTAATCTTTGATTGTTGATGCTGTGATAATGTTTTTGGTTCACATAAGCCTCCTCTTCGGTGCTTGGGACCATTATTTTTGACCAAAAGTATCTTTCATGAGCTCCGTCTCACTCTGTGTTACAAAAATGTTTTTCCTCCGTGCGTGTTTCTGCCTGAACGCCATTCCTCACTACTTTTAATCAGTTAGGATACTTGAAGAGCTCTCCTATATTTTGGTTGAGATAGGATTGATTTCCTATTTTAAGAATATTGATAAATTGCTTCTAGTCCTACTCCTAAAATTTTGGCACTTTGAGAATTTTTGGTCACAGAGACAACACTGAGAGAAAAAAAATATATATAATCTTTTAGTCAATTCAACTAAATTAGTTTTTTTTAAATGAAATATACCACTAAATGTTCTTGTACATTACTGTTGTACCTTTTTACATATTTTAGCAAACCATTTTAATCTCAAATATATATATTACAACCCATTTAACTGTCTTACCGTTCTGAGATTCTCCATTATGGAATTATGAATTATGATCATTAGCTATTTATTAAATATTTTCCCAGTGCTGATATAAACAAAGTTGCATGCATGCAAATCACTAGCTGGTTTTCATCATGGTATTTGAATAATTAGTGTTACTTTCCAAAAACACCACAATGGTAAATTCTAAAACTATAAATAAAACAAATAAACAAATAAGACCATTGGTTAGAAGGTGCCATTGACCAAGCAAACATTGTGTAATCTCTCTCTCTCTCTCTCTCTCTCTCTCTCTCTCTCTCTCTCTCTCTCTCACTCACACACACACACACAGAGTGAAAGTAAGTAATATCACCTATTTCCTCTTTTTGTGTGACACTTCTGGTTTGATTTCACATTTGCTGTATTGTGAGGTATTGCTGTTATTTACTGCAGTATGTAGTTGCAACTATCATCATCATGATTATTATTATTATTGTTATTATTATCTCCATTATTATCCAGGAAACAAGTAACTTCTGCATCATAGCAATAGGGAAAAAATATGGTTTTGAAATGAAATCAGACATTTGACTTACCTTTTTCTTTCTTTCTTTCTTTCTTTTTTAAATTGAGCATGAGATCAAAGAACAATAATACCATTTAATTTGTATTTTCAATCAGTAAATAAAAAGTCTTGGCCAACACAAGGATGGACTTTTTTCCAGACTTTATTCCAAGTGAACATGCATTTCACCTCCTGAAAAAGAGATCCACTTTTTAACTAACGGAAGGAAAATCATGCCACCAATAAGCATAACAAAAGATGCACGTCTGGAATGTAAGTCATTATTTAGCCACTAGGTGGCGGCAACGACTCATTACGATCATTACTCTGTCCAATCACGTAGGCAGAAAGTCGTTGCTAAGGAAGTCAGGGTCCGGAATACCAGGAGTGTAAACAAATAATGCTTGTAAAATGCAATATTAGCCGTTTGCTTTTAGCCAATTTTGCGTATTAAGTTACTACCTAATGACTCGACTTGGGTATGTGTGTGTGTGTGTGTTCATAAGGACTTCTTTCTCTGCATGCTGAGACGCTACCGTTAGCGGATGATTATTTAGCTGACTAGCTTGCAGAAGTAACTAGCCAGATTATAAAGCGTCGACTATCCGTATTGGCGGATTGGTTAGCATTTGCTGTCAAGTTATCGGAATACAAGACTCTTGTCCGTTAATCGTATTATTCACAATGAAGTTGCTGCTGATTTTTGAATGGTGAACTAAACTTTCCTTAGGGCTCGTCTATTTACACACACGATTATGAACCTTGTGCAGTCTAAACGACAATGACAAAAACAACATTTCAAGATCCCAGATATATTATTAGTTGGAAGAGAATATTGTTGGCTAAATATGATGTAACGTTAAAAAGGAAAATATATAGTCTAATACTGATAAGGTTAAGTTTTCTGAAAAGAAAGGATTACTTCAAAGTTATGAAAGGAATATCAAGTACCAGCACTGTGTACTGGTTTTTAAAGTGGAAATAATTAGACTAAAGATGTTGTGCTTTGCAGTTTCCATATAAGAAGCTCTTTTTTCTTGTTAACTTTAAAAGGAAGAAAGTTATACGTAAGTGACAAAAACAAAAGCTAATATTAGGAAACTTCTGCTATAATAGTTATAACTAGATTGCCTGGTAGAAATAGTTTCAGAAAGGTCAAATTATTGGCTTGGTTCAAGCAAAGAAAACCTTAAAAGTACTGTAATTTGGTTAGGAACTGTCAAATGCATTATTAGTTTGGAATTGTCAACTTTTGTGGAAAAAATGTGGCCAGAAAAAAGAAAAATGTATGGTCTTGTTTGTGGTCTGATGAGTCCAGATTTACCCTATTGCAGAGTGATGGCTGTGTCAGGGTAAGAAGGGAAGCACACAAAGAGATGCTTCCATCATGCAAAGTGTCCAGGGTACAAGTCTCTAGAGGCAGTGTTATGATTTGTGGTTGCTTCAGTGTCCAGGTCTGAACTCAGCAATGTTATGTGGCAATAAAATTAAGTCAGCTGATGACTTACCAACAGCAAACCCCAAGTGTTTTACTTATTGTTTATATTCATAATATACTGTATATAAATATACCTTTATTTAATAGAGCAAAGCAAACAACGAAGGGCTTTGTATAGTAATACATTCAATCAGTAACTTAACATACACTGTTGTGTCTAATAAAATTGTTAATATATCTAATGCTGCAATCCTGATAATTCCATAGATCAAAGCACGTCACATGGCAGAGCTGCATATAATCGGCCAGATCATTGGGGCCAGTGGTTTCCCTGAGAACAGCCTGTTCTGCAAGTGGGGAGTTCATACAGGTACCTTGTATAATCTTTTTGTAGTATTTTCTTTTTTTTTTTTTGGCTCTGCGAACAATATCATGTTGTTATCATTTTCTATTAGGAGGAGCATGGAGACTTCTGTCCGGTCAAAAGGAGGGACAAACACAAGTGGACGTACCGCAGATAGGAGAAATGGCTTATTGGAGTCATCCTATTGATTTGCATTACTCCACTAAAGGCCTTCAAGGTTTGTTAAGATCCTGATTTTATAAAATTGTCTGGCTCTTATCAGACTGCCATCTGATTGATTTTTTAATTTTTTTTTCAGGTTGGCCAAAGCTTCATTTTCAGGTCTGGCATCAAGACTCTTTTGGTAGATGTCAACTGTATGGTTACGGCTACTGCCATGTGCCCTCAAGCCCTGGACAGCACCGGCTGAAATGTGTGACATGGAGGCCAGTGGGCACCTGGCAGGAACAGCTGGCCCAGATGTTTGTTGGTGGAGGGCCACAGCTTCGCTCTCCTGACCTCATATACAGCGGTGCAGACAGATACAGGCTTCACACAGAGGCCATGGGCACAATAGAACTGGAGCTGTGCATCATTTTGCGGCATTTTGAACGATATGGCATAGAGAGCTGAGAGACTCAAGGCTATCACATGCAGCCAGCAGCATCTAATGAGATGTATTTCAGAGGTGCACAAATCATAAATTAATTTGCTAGTCCGAAATGCAAGTAAATGCTACTTCTGAAAAGATCATCTGCCATCCATGCACCCTACTTAAGTCAACTTGTAAAAAACTTCACACATACAGCAGAGGACACCTTGCCCGATGTGTAGTGTAGCAGGCAGTGGGTTTAAGAATGATAAGTGTGTGCTATAGTTACAGCATAGAGGTGCATCAGATTGTTGTGAAGTCCAATACTTTTAACCATCGCTACATGTGTCAACACATTTTGCATTTTGTAAAAGTCTACAAGCTATTATAATAATTCAGTAGTAAAAACTAAGAAGTTTTCCTTTTCTGTTTGCTGACCGATTAGAAATAAAAACAAATAGCCTGGACATGATGTTATGGACTAATAGCAAAGTTACATTTATGAGTTTGTGACACTTTTCTCATAAGAGAAGATGAAAATGTGTCAGCTGATCTCTGGCTTCTGAGACAGCTGTGGATCATAATTAATATGACCTGGAAGTTTATACTCATTTTTATACACAAAATTAATACTCATACACAAAAATGTTTTTCTGTTTAAATTTAGTTACGTAGTTCTGTGCACCCACTGGTCATATATACAGTGCAAATATCAAAGACCACATTCATCACCTTTTCAATCAACTTAGTATTTATTACAATAAAGATGTGAAAATCCAGTATATTCTATTTTCAGTAAAAAATTTCTAACTGTACTATGTAATATTACAAATAAAATCTTATCGATTTCATACTCAACAACAAAACAGTGTGTTATAGTTGTTATAGTTATGTTATAGTTCATAAATCACAAAAGTCCTGAATATTATTATTATAAATATTGTTTAAAGCAATAACTATATTTTGAAAAATAGTATTTTTTTTAAATATTAAGTGTGGACTCCTGACTTCGCTAATCTACCAATGGAAAATAACTGATCACATTATTTTGGTGGTGGTTGATTCACAAAGTGTGTAGCATTTTTAAATGAATTAAAATTCATAAATATTGACAAATTTTATACCACATTATGCTGTTGCTTTATGGAACTATAGATTGGCTAATGGCGCTGTAAAAAGTTCTGGGGAAGCAAGTAATTATTATTTTAAAGCAATATTTTTTATTCCACCACGTTGTGTTGATAATAGATAATCCATGCCTGAGCTAAAAGTCACCATTTTGATATGTTACAGATGTTTTAGATTGCTTGTTTCCTGGGTGGAAAGTTTTTTTATTTTGGGGGGGTTAATGAAAGCGGAAAAACTGTTGTGGTTCACCAAAGTTGTCTTGGATGGAACATTATTCTCTTATAAGTTATTTTTGTCTTCAGTGAGCTCTGACAAGCAAGAGCATTTAAGAAAAACGGAACAATGTCTGATTGAAGATTGATGTGGAACATAACCAAGCGTTGGACACTCATTTAAGCAAGCTGAAAATAGGAACCGCAGCAGTTTTTAGCTGCATCAGCATTCTCACCTTTCTCAAGGGCAGGCTCATGAAACCGCTTCTAGATCGTGGAGGGTTGTCGCTTGTGGCATATTGTCATGGTGTCCTGTTTACATCCAAATTCCATTCGTTTTTTTTTCTTCTTTTTTTTTTTAACCAATGACTGATAAAGGGAAAAGGAACGAGAAGAGGAGGGAGGAAAGGGAGGACAATGCTGATCTAAGCTTGGAGGATTATGTTAGTGTGTGTGCAGTCGGCATGGGGCTAGGTACAAACTAGTATTTGCTTCACTTCACCTTGGAGGAAAAACACTCAGCTGGAAATTGCGTCTCCCTTCTTTAAACCTGGAAGCCAAATTTACAGATAAGTTTATTTGATGAAAGATTTGTATTGTATGAATACATCAGATTATGTTTATCTTCTTTAATCAAACAAAAAAAAGAAAAATGCATTTGAGGCTATTGTAATTAATGGGTTAAATTCAATGGGGAAATTGCTTTGCAGTAAAGGAAGTTTTGTGTGCTTTATGTTAAGCTGTGCTGCTTCCTTTTCCTCTTTCACCCCTTAACTTGAGACTGAAGTGAGGCATATGAAACAAGGAAGCAGCACTAAAAGCTCCAATAAGCTGTTTTACACCTCTTGAATATTACCATTTTGGACTCTTCAAAGCTGTTAAAGTTGCCTTGTGTGCTGTAAGTAATATCTTTTAAGAGAGTTTTGCTTCAAGTTTGTATTTAGTTTGCTGTGTGGCAGCATGCTGCATTCCTGAGAGACTTCATCTTGGAAGCTGTGTGTCCGATTCAGCAATGCTGCCTGCCAGCAAGACAGATATGGGCAGCAATTTCACAGTGGTGTAGTGAGGCTGATTTTGACCGTGAAGTTTTTAATTCAAGCGACCAGCCAATGGAAAACTTTTTTTTGGAATCCTGAAATGGAACAAGCATTAAGCACGTGCGCGCACTAAAACTATTTTCTCTCTTGGACTTCCTGAGATTTCTTCAGAGTGTAAAAACAACACCATTGTAGCACCAGTGCGGATGATGAGGGCACAGAGTTTGCTGTTGGCACTGCTGTGCCTGATGGGATGTGTGAGTTACTGTGGCACCTTATCAACCTGCAAACCGCTGAACCTGGAGCTGGTGAAAAGGAAGCGTATCGAGGCCATCCGTGGACAGATCCTCAGCAAACTACAGCTGACTAAAGAGCCAGATAATGACGATGATGATGATAAAGGAAAAGGAGATGAAGTACCTGCAGAAGTTCTGTCCATCTACAATAGCACTGTGGAGTTGAGTGAGGAGCTGGTGCAGAAGATGGAGCCTGTGGATACTCCTGATGCAGAGGAGGAGTACTATGCCAAGGAGGTTCATAAGTTTAACATGACTAACTGTAGTGAGTATTTCCATCCTCTTATCACCATTTCACAAATACCTCATTGAATATTGTGTAAAAGATGCCAGAAATGCTCTGTAGGAACAGATATCCTCAAAATGATGACATTGATAACATACCAAACTTAAGTCGTCATTTTCTTGAGGTTTCACACTGGTTAGCACAACCACAAACAGGAAGGAAGGGTGCTTAGTGGCTGCTAGGGAGTGACTCAGATCCCGTTTTTAAGAGACCTCTGGGCAACCAGTGTTCTCTATCTTTGAACACACGTCCATCAATTAAGTGTTATCTCTTAGGACCAGGCTATGGTTGTTCAGTATTTATACTAATAATAGACATATACTGTATGTCATTGACTTTGTAGCTAACACCAAATTAACAGGAGAAACTTTTGCTTTCTTCTTAGTCGCAATTATGATTTCAGCTTTTGTAGTCTAATCTTGATCAGTGGGTCAGATTAAGTTAAAATCTGTACTGTTTTATTTGTTTACCACCAAGCAATATTGAAGACAGAAAGCATCTGCGCACCTGTTTGCAGTTATATGTGATCTGGAATATTAAATTTCGAATGTCAAATTCTACACACAATTTAAAAAACGTTTTCAGAAATCCCTGACATTTCTATGTATAAAGAGTCTTTCTTTATCACAAAGGGTGTGTGTGTTAGAGGTCTGAGACCTGTAATCATCCAAAGGAACATTTAGATAATCTTTACATGTATCAAATAATGTAACACCTGTAAAAAAAAAACCTACATACTGTAGGACATTTAAGGCCCTGAGAAAAGAAAAAAAAAAATGATGTTAAGGTTACACATTTGTACACATGAACAAGAGTTTTCTAAAGAACAGTAGGTTTCTATCATCATCAACATATCAAAATATCAGTTATATTTTAACAGTAAGCCGCAGTGTTATGTCAGTGGTCATAAATGTTTCTGCTGGTACATTTTCATCTCTTAAAAATAAATGTGTAACTAGAAGTGCAACAGTGTAGTGTAATGCAGCTTGTATGGTATTGTTGAAACCAGAGGTGTTTTTTTACAGCAATTTGCTAATTTTTTATTTTACAATTAAAGTTCAATCCTGTTTTCACTTGCGTTAAAGCTGATATACATTTTCATTCACTCACCAGTCTGTTTTTCTCATGTTTTGAAGTTATTAAGAAAAAAGTCTTGTTACCAAGAAACCACAAAGCGCTGACTCGTCTCCGTAATGGCTGTGCAAAGTCGGAAAGCGCAAACTTACAGCTTCAAAACACACACACTGCAGATTCCTTCCATAAATATTACATTTACATTTAGGCATTTGGCAGACGCTCTTATCCAGAGCGACTTACATTTTTATCTCATTACACATCTGAG
>JAQMYK010000011.1:11680559-11691187 GCA_030014345.1 Clarias buthupogon | reverse complement strand
AAGCACACCAGGCCTTACCGCCGCCATGTTCTTCCACGCTAAACTAAAGGTACTTACATATAAATAGGATTACCGCTTATTGGCCAACGCAGAAGCTCCTTTCACCAATGAGAAACCTTTCGGTACGCCCCCTACCTTTCGGCACGCCCCCTACCTTCCGGCACGCCTATTGCTCCAGCCTGCAGTTATCCCTACTTGATTAACTTTGCGCAGGTGTAGTTTGATTCGTCTTGCTCTTCTGTTTCATTAGCGGTTCATGACAGCTGGCGTCTCACTACTGCCCCTGCTGTATGTATGAAATGTTGACTTAACATGAATGGTTTGTGTTTAGACAACGTAATAGGAATTTTGTTGAGACAAGTTGAGCCAAAATTACGTTAACCTTAATCGGAAAAAAAAACATTTTAAATCAACAAATACGATATTATATACTGAAAGTAATTATATTATGTAAAGTGCACAACCTGCCTTTTTCATTTTTTTGAGTGTAGAAAACCATTTTGTTCACTTATTATACAAACATTTACAATGGTTACAATGTAATATCTTGAAAGTGAATTAGTAAACTTAGAAATATAATAAAATACACCAAAGGTGGTCGTGCAGCTGTGGTGGTAATGATGTTTCACAATTGCAGGGCCTTTTGCAGGTTTGATCCTGCTATCTGTGTGTGTTTTCTTCCTGTGTTTCTTCTGGGTTGTCCAGTTTTCTTTCAACTTCTTTCAAAACGATGCTAGTAGGTAATATTTTCAGATTACGAAATATAATATTAAAGTGTTTTACATTCAAGAAAATGCTTCGCCTAAGAAAAACCTGGTTTGAGATTAAACCTGCAAATGTGTGAAAAAAATTCAGAATACTGCCCAGGCGGATCGGTAAATAATAATCATATTCAACATGTATACAGTTAAAAAAAATTAACATTCCATGTTTTTCATGTTCAGGTTTTATGTGACAATTAGAATAACTTTATAAACAACTGTGACACTGCTTGCTCTGACGTTTTTTTCATTAGGGGTAAGAATTAAGATTAAATTATTTGTCACATGTACCCTACAGCACAGTGAAATAATTTTTTTAAATATCCCAGTTAGAAAGCTACAATCGGAGCGCAGTGTCAGCCAGGATGCCGTGCCCCTGGAGCAGACTGCCGGTGCTGGGGCTTGAGCTCCCAACCCTTTGATGAGTCGTCACTACAGCACTTATATGTAGGATTGGTAATATACTGTATAATAATCCCAGGCTCAGGTCAAATGTGCTGTCTTTGTTCACTATGATCTAATCTTATATTAATAAGTTTACTAAAACAAACTTTGAGTGTTTCTACATGTTGTTTAGCTTGGAGAACAGACACAGACTCCATATTATATAAAGGCTCTAATTGGCAGCCTTGTTTAGGCATTGTAAGAAAGTAAAAATGTGGTAAAAGTGTGGTACTGGTCTCCTGATGGAGCATAAATGTTTCATGTCACAAGTGCAAGTTGTCTTGAACTGGTTTAATGAATGACAGTGAGTTCAGTGCATTTCACTGGCGGCTCCATTCACCACATCTGAATCCATAGAGCACTTTTGGGATGTGGCATAACGGACCCACTAATATAAAGGATCATCTGTGAGAACAGTGTAGAGTAGATGGAGAAAGGGTGGACCAGGACTGGGATGTCTGGAAAGCTGATCATTCAAACCTTTATTTTGTTAAACTTTTTTTTGTGTTTTTTTTGTTAGACCATCCTCATTAATGTTTTTCTGTCAAAAAAAAGTGAGTGTACATAAACAAAAACCGGAAATTACAAAGCAACAAACTGTAACTCATTTGACATTAACTGTTTGTGGAATACAATGTGCTTGTTACACTGCACTTGATAAAGACATGATTAATGTTTTAATGTATTAGTACAGTATAATAAGCGCAGTGTTAAAAAAAACTGTAAAATATTAATAAAAGCAACAAAATTGAACGGACAATTTTTTGTAGTTTCCGTTAGCATAATCTGCATTGTCACAGGGGAATAGAAGTGAACCCAATAGCAGACAAACAGTGGTTCTCAGAATTGTATTTAAACACAGGACTCTTGATCAGCAGGCGCAGCAGGAGCAGAGAAGAGAAGCGATGTGTGTGTGTGTGTCAATGAATGACCAAGATAAATGAGGTAACCCCTAGTGAAGAAAGAGGACGCGGGACTATAACGGGAGTGAATCTCCACAAACCCGGAAGTTGAGTGTGGAGGGGATCCACTCGGGTTAGGTTATCGCAGTTATTCTGCTTCGCGCGCATAGAATGATAAACAAAATGCAGCGGTTTTTCCTTGGAGAAAACGGAGGTCAGTGCACAGCACGAGCACTCTCCCCAATGTCTGCGAACATGGCAAAGATGAGAGAGAGATCTAAGGAACAGGCAGAGAAAACGGAGGTCAGTGCACTGTGTGAGTGCTCTCCCTGATGTCCGCAAACACAATAGATGCTTAAACAAGGATAAACAGAATCATTTCACCAGGCGGGGGTCGGTAACCTGGAGTCCTGCACTGAGGGCAAACAAATCCAGAAACATGAAGTCCGAAGTCCAGAGAGCATGCAAGGTCCAACGAAGACAGAGGTATCAGGGGATCGAAGACAAAAGAGAGATCCAAGGAATAGGCAGGGTCGATAACGCTGCGAAACAGGAAAACACTTGACAGAAAACGTAAAGCACACAGTTAGATGCTGCGGCACTGAATGGTCTCTGCATTCTTATAAAGCCGAGAGATAATTGAATGAACAGGTTTAGGTGTGAAAAATCCGGAGTGGTGTTTAGGGTCTGGAGGTGCTAGGTTGATCTGGCTGTCTCGTGACACTGCATGTGTCTAGACAGTGGAAAGTGTAGGGTTTACATAATAATGACAATGAATGACTGTTGCATTCTTCACCATTAATATGTAGTGTTTATCTCTGGATCAAAGGTGTATCGAATCTTTAACAATTCGGGTTATTTTGATTAACTGAATCAAAATTTATAATTTACCCTTTTATAACGTACGACTACCCATCCAGCGTTTAGCACAATTTTATCTTACCAGTTCTGCTTATCACGTGGCCAACAACGATAACACAAAATTTTGTATTCAGCAAGTATGAGCAAGGTAACTTAAGATCTGGGCAAATGTTTAGACTTTAAAATACACGACCAAGAAAACAGTTCTTTATAAAGAAAAAATAATTTATTTGACTAATCTACGACATATGAAACTACGCTACTTAAACACACACACACACACACACACACAGGTTGGAGGTGAAAGTTAAGGAAATTTTTCTAGTACTGTTTACTAGATCAAAGAAAGTCACAAGAGCAGAGTCTGGGGTTCGATCTCACGGTTTAGTTATAAAACAAGCACCAGTTTCAGCAAGGTATGCAGCTTTGTTTGTTTACTTGTGTTACGTTTCGTTGGTTTGCCTCCAGCGAAGGGAATCACGGCGTTGTTGATTGACTGGTGCGCATGATGTCACTCGGAAAAGCCTTTCGGTGAGGCGTTGGTTGCCTGGTTACCGATGGCTGCGCTCTGGAACTTCTCCTGAGGGTTTCTTCGTTGCGGGACTTTGTTCTGGCATGAAGTCTTGTTGATTTTTGAAGAGTGGATGACCGCAAGGGCGGAAGCCCTAGCTGCTTGGAAGTGGTTGTAGTAGTGGTTGTGAATTCTGTGGTTGTGAGTTGCAGTAGTAGTGGTTGTGAATTCTTGCTGGTTTCCACGGGTGATTGGTCCAATTGGATGTGGTTGCGGGGCATAGCCACGCCTTGCGTGGTTCCCCCTTTTGTGCTGTCGTGTGGGCCAATCCGGTTGGAGTTTTAATACCTTATATAAAGTAATTTAGCATGAGCCCTGTTCATGCTACCAATTTTCCGTGTTCACCAACATTCTTTGAATAAAGCCAGCTTTAGATTGATATCAAACATTACATATCTTACCCACTCATTCTTTCCTTTATCTAATAAAAGGGGTTTGTAAATTTTGATTACACCTCTTTAGTTATGCAGAATAATCAAACATACACACAGGAATAAAACATACTGAGTAAATATATGTATAAATATATATATATATATGTTTTGCCCTACTGGCACACTTTAAAGATGGTTTAAAATAGTGTCCTTGCCGTATGCCTCTTTGTTCATTGAAAGGTCTATGAGAGTGTCAAAGTTTGACTTGGAGGTTCCCTCCCAAACTCTGTGAAGCAGTAAACTGTTTGCTTTGTTTACCAGATCGCCGATTTACACCCTTGTTTTGGGGGGTTGTGAAGTTTCCTGTAGCTTCATTTTACAGACACTCCTTTATGTTCGCGGTTCAGATAAGATTATCGGGATGGTGGCATGCAGGCTGGGAGAGGGGCTCTGTAATGTGATCAATTGATTGGTCTCTTTGGGAGGAGGAAACCCAGCAAGCACAGGGAGAACATGCTAACTCCACGCACACGGACCTGAAGGTGGGACTCAAACCCTCAACCATGGAGGAGCAAGACCACAGTTCTAACCACTAAACCACTGTGCCAACCTTCAGTCAATACAATAAACATAGATTCTACTTGTAACCTTAGTTCATGTACACTTTTTTTGTTTGTTTGTTTACTGTATTGAATTATGTTGTTTATTATGATGGGCAGAACACTGATAAGGTAATTATTTATTTATGCATTTTAATTGAGTATTATTGCAGTGGTATTTTGTTATAATTTACAGCTCCTTATAATGTTAAATAACATTTCATACCTAGTGGGATCATGTATTATTAACTGATCTCTCCATCATGTGTTTGAGGGGGCGGGGGCTAGATGGTGGTATATAATATGTGATGATGAGCAGGAATAGAATATTAATTCATATGATTAAGGCATATTAACCAATGTCTCTTACATTTATAATAGCTCTCACTACAAATGTATTTATTTTAATCCTACTGAAATCAGAATTACAAGAACAGGATTTGTGGTTTGAAATGTTTATACAGTATATTAAATGAAACAACACATTTAAGTAATCTTACCAAATATTCTATGTAATTTTATGTTTGTATACTTGATGTTCAAGATTAATTACAAAATTAATTCTAAATGATACAACTTAAATGTAAAACAGCTGTTGTGGTTTGATCAAACCTTGATTTAAAAAATCTACAGTAGCCTATGTTTGTGGCCTTGTAATGAAAATTGATTGTTAGTTTGAGGCAAGGTAAATTATTAAGTATCCCTTTGTAAAAAAAAAAAAAATTATAATAATTGCCTAAATTTTTAATGCTAGCTATTAAAAGTAATATTTCATCTTCCTAAAATTTAATAACACGTTTTTTCCCCCTTCTTCTTTTCAGGTTTCCAACAGCAATGCCTTCAATGACATCAATGGAAATTAACACATCTTATCCAATCATATTTACCTTGTCTGGGATTAGGGATCTATGGCCAAAATACCTTTTCATTTTAATTTTTCTCGTAATTTATCTTTTAATCATTCTTTTAAATCTGACATTGATCATCACAATTATAATAGAAAAGACACTGCATGAGCCCATGTATCTTTTTCTGTGTAATCTGTGTTTTAATGGACTCTATGGTACAACAGGGTTTTATCCTAAATTAATTTATGATCTATTTTCACCTGTACAGGTAATGCCATTTGTTGGATGTATTGCACAAGCATATGTAATATATACATCTTTCATGTGTGAATATACAACATTGGCTGTAATGGCTTATGACAGATATATTGCAATATGTCGACCTTTAGAGTATCACAATATGATGGTAACTCAGTCGGTGGCAAAAGCTATTGTTTATTCTTGGGTACTTCCTCTTTTTATTTCAGTGCCTTACTCTGTCATTCTCAGTCAACTGCCAATGTGTGGGTCAGATATAAACAGAGTTTACTGTTATACCTGGGCGATGGTCAAGTTAGCATGTGTCCCTTCTACAACTCTTAATGTATATGGGTATTTTTTAATCTGCATATTTGCATTACATGCAGCTTTTGTAATTGTTTCATATCAGCGACTTATTGGTGCTTGCAGGCAATCAAATGAGAGCAGAAAAAAGTTCATGCAGACATGTGTGCCACATTTGGTATCACTGGTCAACTTTACTATAACTTTGCTTTTTGACATATTGTTCAGTCGCTATGGGTCAGAAGACTTTCCAGTAGGTGTGCGTTATTTTTTACAACTTGAAATTCTTATTGTTCCACCTCTCCTCAATCCACTTATGTATGGCCTTAAACTTTCTGAGGTACGAAAGAGGATTTTCCAAATAAACAGAATATAAACCTAAGAAATGTTTTTATTTGCACAGTAATAATTTTTTATATGATTATAAATATTTTTTTCACAACACTTTTAGAGAACGTGTGTTATACAGTATCATGTAGTCATTAGTTCAGTTAGGGATTTTAAACTGGAAACAAAGGACAATAGAGAATACACTAAAGTTTGATCTGGCAAACATATGAATAACCCGATCCATTCTTTAACTGCATTTTTTAAATAAATCTAACCCTAATTTTACCATTAACCCAACTTTAAAATTTGCTATATAGATTTTCGCCCATTATGCATTTAGACTCACTACAGCCCTGGGCATAACAGCATCATGGGCATTAATCTAACGTCTGCAGGGGGCTTAATTTTAGAACACTTAATATGATAAATGTTGATATTGATTGATATAAATGAAACTAGCTGAAAAGATTCCGTCATGTAAATTTAACCGCATTTATTAATTATAAGCAAGACTTATCTGACAATCTTCTCTAACTAAAGTCATTTTATTGTTTTAAATATATTTATTTATTTATTTATTAAATTCTTCCTTCTTCCACCATCTGTTATTATCATATAGTGTTATTTTGCAATGTTCCATAACTGGAAATATAATAAATATCGAGGGACATTTAATTCTGAAATGTCTGTCATCTGTCATGTATAGATTTTCTATGTAATAATTTTATGCAGATATACAGTAATTTAAATAACTTTTTTTTTTTGTCTGTTTTTTAAGATGCACTAAATGGGAGTAATTTGCAATATGGAATAAATCAGTGGCTGAAAATGTAATATTGTACCTGAATTCTGAATACAATCCTTTAAATGTATAGGAAACCGATAGTCGTAAATATAATTAAAGTAAATAACACTTAATATTTGGTTGAATATCCAAGCCAGTGCCCAAACCCCCCAGCCACTAGATGTAGTGCCGGTCCCAAGCCCGGATAAAATATGAGGGTTGCGTCAGGAAGGGCATCCGGCATAAAACCTGTGCCAAGTTGTTGTACGGACTGGATATTCCGCTGTGGCGACCCCTTGTCGGGAGCAGCCGAAAGACCATCATCATTTGGTTGAATATCCCTTGTTTTTAACAGCACCAAGTTGGCACCCAATTTCTATTGCATTCTTTATTTGTGATGCCTTTCTTGGCTACCACAGGTCCTTTCAGTTGTTTTTTGATTTCTTGCCTCCTCTTCAGGTGATCGATTTGTACAGTCTTAAAACTTCGTCAGACTTAAAACTTTTTTAAGTCCTTTGTGGTGTTGGTAGTCAGTCCAAGGTTTGGGAGTCATCTTTGTATTTCTATGTATTATTTCAAATTCCACTTCTGCAATTTCTTACTGGTAAAAAAGTGGTTTGCATTTTGGGTTATGGCCTCTATTTTTCTGGTCTCAAAGTCTTCTTTGTCAATGCCTCGTTTTTCAGGGTGGTGGCTCAGTTGTGTTAAGGCTTTGAGTTACTTATAGAAAGGTTGGTGGTTCGAGCGCCAGCTTCGCTAGGATGCCATTGTTGGGGCTTTGCACAAGACCCTGAACCCTGTTTGCTCCAGGGACGCTGAAGAAAAGCCTCCAGACTCCAGGCTCCTGACTCCAGCCTACTAACAAAGCTGAGATATGCAAAGAGTAAGGAAATTCACTGTGCAGTAATGTATATGTGACAATTAAAATGAGGTTCAAAGGGACATATTGATCTTGTTTATCATATATAATCAGTCCTCATTCCAATCTTTGTTTATACAGTGGCAAGCAAAAGTATGTGAACCTTTTGGAGTTTCCTGAATTAATCTGTCATTATATGTGATCGGATCTTCAAGTCAAGCGTATTGACAAATATAATGTGCCTAATAAAATAACACAAAAAATTCTAATTTTTGATGTTTTTATTTAACACATTTATTCAACATTCAAAATGGTAGTGGTAAAAGTAAGTGAACGCTTAGAATTAAACCCCACCCACCCCCCTTTGGCGATGGCAGCAAGGAAAAACTCCCTGGGATGGCAATAGGAAGAAACCTTGAGAGGAACCAGACTCAATAACCTCAACCAGGCTTTTCCTGTAGCTATGGATCAGACCTACAAATGGTTCAAGAGGAATTTTAGCCCATTTGTCCAGGTAGAGCTGCTTTAGCTATGTCATATTCTTTGGATGTCTCAGGTGTATGACTTAAGTCATTCCATAGCATTTCTATTGACTTGAGGTCTGGGCTCTGACTTGGCCACTCCAATAGGCGGATTTAGTTTTTCTGAAGCCATTTTGTTGTGGACTTGCTCTGGTGTTTCGGGTCATTGTCCTGTTGTGTTACCCAACTTCTACAGAGTTTCAGCTGATGTACAGACATTCTCACTTTTGAAAACTTACGTTCAATGATTTACGTACTGTAGACTCATGAACACATATGTTAGCCAGTTCCAATAATGCCTTTAAATCCTTGGCTGTGTAACGGACTGGAAACACGAAAGAAACACATGGGAACCAGATGTCACAATCACAAACAGTCAGTAGCACTGGGGTGAGTGGAGCAGGTGGCACGAGGCAAGCACAGACAGCAGAGCATGCGAGAGGGGAAAACCGGCAACTTTCTTCTTGGCAAATATGACTCAGAATGAGTCAAGTCTGCAGAGACAGGAGATGCGTTTGAATAAATACACAAGTACTCTCTACTCACTGGGTGGAGCCAAAGATGCCTAGGGATGATGGCGTCCTCTGATTATCTTTCAGCCCAAGTGAGTTATGGTGGCCTGCTCCTTTGTTAGGCACACATTGCTTATGTAGTGTACGCTGTGTGCGTAGTGTGTTTGAGTGAGAAGTACAGTCATAGGCTGTCACTCAGGGCTGTTTTTCTACCTACTGTAATTGATGATGTGCTTTTGGACTTTTAGAGTAGCCACAGTCCCAAAGTGTCTTCATTTTCCTAATTGTAGACTGGTGAAGTCATCTATCACTATGCAGCCCTTTCCTTTCCCTTTATGTAATTCAACAATTCTTGAACATAAATCTTCTGAAAGATCCTCTGAAATTCTCTGTTGGGGAGGTATGGCTAACATGATCATATTCTTCTTGTGCAAAGCAAACTTTAAAGTTTAAATGGTTTTTCATCAGTTAAAGTAGCTCTAGTCCACACCTTCAAACTCACTTTCTTAACAAGAGTCCAGGTATGCTAACACCTGACTCCAGTTAGCTTTTTTGAGGTAATTAACTCACGGATTCACATATTTTTTCTACTAGCACTTTGAGGTTTTTATGGTTGTTCTCAATAAAGACATGAAAGATCAGAATTTCTTTGTTTTATTATTTTAGGCACATTATATTTGTCAATATCTTGACTTAGATCAAGATCAGATCACATTTTATGACAGATTAATGCAGAAAACTATGAAAGTCCCAAAGGTTCACATACTTTTCTTGCCACTGTATATTTCTCAATATTTACCAAATAATCCCCCTGAACACAGTGTTATACATACTAAAATACATATTTTAGTACACATACATGGCAACAAAAGTTGCCATTTCAGAGGGGTAAAATTATTGGGCCACATCAAGCAAAGAAATGAACTAAGGAGATTTCTTTGAGTGCTGTGGGTTGTTTGGTGGGGCCTCCATGCTTTAGACTTGTATGTCCAGCACAAGTGCTTGATTGGAGTTCAATCTGGAGTTTGGAGGCCAGGTTGGTGGCATTGGACTCAATGGCTTTCTATCTTGGCCAGCTTTGACTTTTTTATGGATGACTAGACAGGCTGGCCTTTGTCTCCACAGCCATGGGTTAGCCTTGGGGGCCCAAAATCCTGTATTCAGTTTGCTGGTTTAGTTGTTGATTAAGAATGTCCAGTTCACCAGTCAATAAATTATAAAAAATATAAATGCAGGACAATATGTGGAAGGCTAGTTTATTCTATTCTATTCAGTGGAAAACACAGAAGAGTGGCATGTGAGCGCGCTCATGCAATGCGCCTGAGGGACTTAAAAAGCAAAGGAAACTGAAAGCAGTCATAGAATCGCGTGTAGGACAGCCACATGAACGCTGCACAAGCTCCCAAAGCACTTGCACTCCCGCACAGAGCCAACCTTCACGATCCTGCTGCCAAAAAGGAAAAAAGCTGCTGCGCATGCATGTTAAGGCCCCGTTCCCATTGGACGTCGAGAGGAACTCCCGCCCAAGGCTGCACCCAATTGAGAGCTGGGAGGGACTGGCTGGCCAGGTCACTAGGGGGAAGAGTGCCCATTAGAGGTGGGCGATACTGCAAAATTTTGTATCGATCCGATACCAAGTAAATACAGGGCCAATATCGCCGATACCGATATTTATTTTATTTTTAGCACACAATATAAATTACATCTACAAAATTATAA
>JAQMYK010000011.1:11605235-11616482 GCA_030014345.1 Clarias buthupogon | reverse complement strand
GCGTCAAAACAAGAAGCGCATGCGTGATACATGATACTCGGTGCTCGTAAACTAAGACAACGCTTGTTTTTCAAGTCAAAATTTATTAAAAATCTTTGCTCGTCTTGCGGAACACTCGTAAACCACGTTATTCATAATCCGAGGTTCCACTGTACTTTATAAATATAAAAATATATCCAGTGCACAATTAACACCAAAATCCCTGGGCAAGTAATGCACATGCTCCATTATTATTGCTGCCTTACCAAATGCTAGCAATATCAAAAATGGGAGAGAATTGTTGGGTGCCGTAAGTGTCTTATTATTAATAGATGTTTCAAATTACATCACAAAGTTTAATAATCACCTGAAAAAAGACTGTAGTATTTTTAGCAGAATGATCGACTATATGCTGTTGAATTAAGTACATAATTGTTCAAAACCACTATACAATTTAGTATATAGTAGTATATATATTGACCATTGGATCATATCACACATAATCAAAATTATTCCATAAAAGGATCCATAGAATGGATCAGAATGCTTCCATAAAAAATTTATATAATGTAGATATAGTTTTTTTTTTTTTATGGAAGCATTCTGATGCACTGTGCGAGAAGGCATGGTAAATGTTCATAATCTTTACCATCGACTGTTTTCCATACTTGCACCTCAACCTCAGTGGCTCCTTGTCTCTCAATGGCAATTTTTCGCACCGTGTCCTCCATATGAGCAGTAGATGAAGATTCAACTTTATACACCAAAAGGTTGTTATTGTCCTGTCCTAGATAACAGTCTGTCCTGTTGTTCTCATTCTTACTCTCTGTTTAATAAAAAGTAAAAATGCAAAGAAATGTCAGTATCTTAAACACATAGACAAATACTGTTGGATTTATCATGAAAGTGGCAAATGGGCAATAAACCGAAAGTGTGTTGTGCTACCTGGGCAAATTTTACAGCATTTTCCATCTATCTTCATGGGGTGTTTGCATGGGTATTGGTTGGGGCAGGTTAAGCGTCTGCACTCCTGAAGGCCATCTCTGCAGGTGCACAGGATGCACTCCAGAACTTTCCCCAGCACAGGGTGCCACACATCACCATGGGAGTAGGTCTTCCCACTGTACGTGCAAGCTTAGACAAACAACTGTGAGAGAGTCTTGGCTCCAAAAATATTTTGACTGCATTATGCTCTAATTTGTTTTTTATTTTTACTTGCTGAGTCACTTAAAGTGTAACAGAAAAGAATGCAATTTTAGCTAACTTGATGCAAGTCTTTCTGGAGGACAAAACTTTAACGTTTGTTCCTAACAAAAACAGTTTCTTCCCTATCTCTCTTTGTCATCAGTGGATAATATCACATGAATACTGCAGATTTGTGCCAAAGGGGGACGTTACTTTTTAAAGTAATTAATTACATTACAAAATTACTGTCTTTAAAAAGTAATCAGTCACATTACAGCATTACTTTCTGATAAAAGTAATTAGAGTACTTTTCCATTGCAGAAAATGAAAACTCCTTTGTGATTACTCATGCATGTTGTTTTTGTCAAGACCTTTATAATTACTCTACCATCGCGGGGCTTGTAGGACGACTGTCACACACACAATAACGGATTGAGAATGGCTGCTGTCTGGCTCACGGATTGCATAAATTGTCGAAATAACGGATTACATTTTGGAAAAAATAAACTAAATAACGGAGTACTTAAATGGCGGACCAAACGCATTAGACTACTCGTTACATCATAAAAGTAATCCAAGTACTCCAACACTTACACCCAACACTGTAAATAATATACAGTTTCTAAATAACCAGCTTGGCCTCACATATAGTTTAATCATACCATTTCTCCCATCACCATTTCCTGGCTAAGAAACCATACCCACATTTCCACAAAGAACCTCAAGGACACACCGACTGTGTTCTGTGATCCAGACCCTACTCATGAATTCAGCTTGGGATCTTGTGAAGCTTACCTCTCTGGTGTTTGCGCTGTAAGAGGATCTTCACTGTGGTATCAGCCGCTCCTTTAAGGTGCAGTGTTTGTAGGTTAAGGCCTCTTGGTGAGCCTCGAAGTACTGCCGGTGTGACACGTGTGGCCCGGTTCTTCACCTGCTCTCCACTGCACTGATCCACAGAATGCCTCTTAAGGTTGAGATATAAAAAGATATTGGGTCTTCGTAAATGACTCATGGCCAAATGCAATTTTCGAACAGAGTCTCCCCATCACAGGACAGCTAACTTTAACTAAATTAAATGTGCTTAAAAACATTCAAAACAGCATTTTCTCATATCTGGTGACATGACATTTGAACAAATTGAGTATTTATACCACTGGACCGCTTTATAGTATTCTTTTTTTTATTTATGGTTGTTTCTGCTTTCATCCATCCATCCATTCATCTCTTTCATTTACAATTATTTAGCCTGAAACTTTACTGCAGAATTTTTTAATCTTGTCCATAAAAAGGTGCGGTAGGGCTGCAGGTTTTCAATATAGCCCAATTTGATTGATAGCTGATTATACAACAGTTAGTTCCAACTGAGAAGTCTGGAATTGGATGAGAGACAAACCACAAGTGGTGATAATGGACGATAACAGCACCTCAATGTTTAACCAGGTGTTTGACAATCGTTAATTACACTGACTGTCGGTTGCAGCATGTGTGAAAGTACTTCATTCTGAGGAGAGAGCAACTGCCTGCCAAAATCACATTCAAAACCAGTCACAGAAGCACTTTCATATCTGATAACTTTAAAAAACACTTTGACTCCTTGATAATTGCTTCTAAGTTGTTTTTTGATGTTTAGAACTTCTGTTTTCTTAAGGACTCTTATTATGCCTCCTATCATTGTTTCACTGTATTTCTGTACTTATTTCCTGTTTTATATTGCATTTATTGCATATTTTCTTGCAGATGTATTGCATTTATTCTTGGTTAGTTCACTATTTAATAGGGCTGTGTTGGTACACAAAGCCAACTTGAAGCCATGGTTCAGTATGCGGTCAGTGAAGTAAAAAAAAAAAAAAGATTTCTTTTTATTTATTTATTTTGAATCTGAGTTTATGTATAGTTTATGTATAGTTTATGTATAGTTATAGCAAACAGTGCAATAGTTCATTTAAATAAAGTAACATTTGTTCCTGGTGATGGCACTGTTAATATCTTTGCACAACTTGAACCCTTCTTTCTTGAAAGAATAAATATGGAGCATGTCTTTTGTGCCATGAAATGCACATCACATCAACATGGCTGTGCACAGCATCCAAAATACCTTTGAATAAGATATAGTGTATATGCAAGTATTAGCTTTACTGTAGATAAATCAGCATATAGGCATATAATGTATTGTACTTTGTTACCTACAGTATATAACCAGTATGTACTAAAAATCTAATCAGAATGCAGATTTCAGTGCCTAACTTACACTTACAGTAAATGCCTTAGCGATTGATTGAAACATTTGTCCTGGTTTTATGTGAAGCATCATCCCCCTCACTGCACATGAAAATTATTTCCAGACTGAGAAAATGCATGTGAATCCAAGTTGAAAAGCGCTAATAATACAAGTCCAATTAATTTTGTTTTCCATGCTATTTTCACATTCCGACTTTAAAGCATGACTCTGTAAATGAGACCATCCGTGTGAAATGCAGGGCGTACATGCAGTAATTATACTTGCTCTGACAGTGCAGGTAGCGTTAGCTCACTGTATTAATCTTGTGGTAGATGTTTGTGTTGACTTTGGCCTGAAACAAACAGTGGATCAACATCCCAAAAATGCACCCCAAATCATCACCGACTGTAGAAACTTTACACTGAATTTCAAGAAACTTAGATTCTGTGCCTATCCACCTTAATTACCAAATGTAATGCAACATCTGAATAGAGAACTTTGGACTACTGAGCATCAGTCCAGTTCTTTTCCTCCTTATTCTAGGCAAGGTGTTTCTGATGTTTCCTCTGTTTCAGGAGTGGCTTGATACTAGGAATGCAACAGTTCTAGCCCATTTCCTGAAGATGTCTGTGTTTGGTGGTTCTTGATGTACTGACTCCAGCCTCACTCCACTCCTTCTAAATCTCTCAAGCTCTTGAATTGGTTTTGCTTGACAATCTTCTTAAAGCTGCAGCAGTTGTTTCTGCACCTTTTTCTACCACACTTGGCACTCTGCAAACAGCCAGCCCTTTCAGGTATGATCTTCCATGGCTTAACCTCCTTGTGGTGATCGTCTTCTGGGCAACTGTCAAGTCATCAATCTTCCCTATGATTGGGGTAATGTGTACTGTAGACCCAGAGATCCACTGTATTTATTCTGTACTAGCATTAGTACCTGTTGTTGATACGAAAAGAGTTTGTAGAAATAGTTAAAAGGTTAAAGCTCAAGTTAAACTGATCAGCTTAAATGTAATCATTGGAACATACATATGTCCAATCATCGTTTAAGATTCAATGGTCATAGTGCACTTGCCTTTTTTTGAAGTAAGCCATGCTGTTGAGTGTTCGTTAGTGTTTTGAGAGAATTTAAAACTGCTTTGGGTGCATTAGAGTAATTTCTCTGTCTACTGTATATACGATGACCTATTGCGTTGATGGCTGTTGAGTGATGTGTATAGCCACACCCGCCTCTAGGGAAAAAGTGCTACTGTATATTTGTCCAGAAAAGCGCTATAGGATGCTGTGATGTAGTCTGTGATAACTGCTCATAGAGTCCCTATTACTCAACATTTTGATTTGATTTATTGGCTTCATTCATTTATTTGCTAGGTTTAACTTCAAGCAAATACTGAAGGACTGGCAAAGTTTCATAAAAAATTTCTCGAGTCAGTTTTGTGTGATACTCTGACAAACTAGACAGACACACAGAAATACAGACATACATTTTGAAACTTAGAGATATCAATGAAAGAGCGAGTTATATTCTAATATTTTTGTTCTATTCTTCTTTTTTAATTAAAGTATGAAAAAAAAATCATGATATTCACATTTTTTAGGTTCACTGTATTTTACGGGTAGTACCGTGGGGATGTTAAAGAGTGCAAAGTTTAGTGATCTTGTGTGTGGAAGCCTGATGAGGGGCTTAAGAGAGGAGATTAACAAATATATTTCAACACAAAAACTCCATTATCTCTCTGACACCGGGTTCTCTTTCTGTTTTCAACACAAACTGCTTGTCTTTATTTTACTTCTTTTTGCTTATGTCTTTTATTTTCAAATATCTTTTCTTTTCACACAGTGTTTTCTCTTTTCTCTTTCACAACTTTTTTCTCGCTCTATACAGTACCCGGTGCTGCCTAAATGACTGCACGTTGCGTGCCGAAGCTGGAAGGCTTGTGCCCAGTTGTCACGCATCACCTCTGATTTCCTCCATGACAGTGGTTACCACGGATCTGCCTATTCGGAACTCCGCAATATAGTTGCCTGCGGATTTGCCTCTCAGGAGACCCGCAGTGTTACACTGTATTCGTTTGTTAAATCTAAAATACTGACTATAAATCGCTCATCCGAGTTAGCTGCCTAGCTAGTAGCTAACAAAATATGAACATTTGGTGTCCAGTTTCCAGACCTAGGTTGTCTGTCTAACGCAGCAAAGTCAAAAATGGCATAAGTCTCATCAATTCAATTCAATTCAATTTTATTTGTATAGCGCTTTTAACAATTATCATTGTCGCAAAGCAGCTTTACACAATCAAAAGAATTATTTAAGTTTGTATGGAATGTGAATGTGTATGAATCAAAATGGTCAGATACTCCCTGGTGAGCAAGACGAGGCAAGGAAAAGGAAAAATATATGAGATGGTAATAGGAAGAAACCTTGAGAGGAACCGGACTCAATAGGGAACCCATCCTCATTTGGGTGAAACAGAGAGCAGGAATTGATCTGCATTCTTACTGTGTGTTAGGTGGCAGGCAGTTCAGCTATAACAATTGATGCTAATTGATGTTATTATGGAGTCCAGGTAGTTATTGGAGGCTTGGGATGTCTTGCAGCATTATATTTTATGAAAATATAATGCTGCAAGATTGCACTAGTACCAGTACCGAATGGTATGGTACAAATATTTCTGTTATTGTATAGCTCTATTATTTGAGCTCCTTGATTGTTTTCTTTTTTCCTGTTTTCTGGAAAAATGTTACTGGATGCTTGGTTCAATTTTAGTTTAGCTTAGTTATGTTAATGCTAATGTTTTAGCTAGGACTTATCTCCTAGCCATGCTTTTTCATGTTTCTTAAAATGTTGAAGAGCAACTTTGCACTTTTCACCACCAATACATACTGCTATGCTATGTTGTTATGTATGTACTGTAGACTTTTAAAATTTACTGGGAAATTTTACAAAGTCTTCTTACATGTTACAATCCACCACGCCCCTTAAGATCACAAAACTCTTTCTGGTAGTTCCCAGAATATCAAAGTCAACAAAAGGGAGTAGAGCATTTTCATATTTAGCTCCTAAGCTTTTGAATTGCCTTCCTGATGATGTTCGGGGCTCCCAGTTTAAAAATAGACACATCTCTTTAACCTGGCATACACATAATTCATAACCTTATTCTCCAGTACATTTAAATGCAAACTCTCTAGTGCTAATTCTTACTCTAATATCCTAATTCTTTTCCACCTGTTCTGTCTTTTTCTACCCATCCCGAGGCATCTGGAGATTGTGCCAGCTCTAGTAGACAGAAGCCAACCCTGCAAGGATCCTGAGTTGTCCAGAGAAGGACCACCTCCAGCTGAATTCTGCTCATGATGGTTTGGAGCTACACACACTGCTCCCAAGCTCCCAGTGACCCAGATCCCCTCTGCCCTATGCACCTGACTGACTTATCCTGGTGCCATCCTGGTGCTGAACATTGTTAAACATGCAATCACTCACAGAACATGTGCACATAACGCACTGGTTGGACTGTCGGGATGGGAACAGATCCTGATTAGTGAATGTCTCGCCCATTTGATATGTGGTTCCATTGTAGCGATAGGTTTTAACAGGAGCCCTTAATCCCGTAGGGTTAACTTAAACATCTTCTGTTATATTGAAGTTCCAGCTGCCAAACAGAGTATGTTATCTGTTAGAGTATGTTATCTGTTATGACCCAAATGAGGACGGGTTCCCTGTTGAGTCTGGTTCCTCTCAAGGTTTCTTCCTATTGCCATCTCAGGGTGTTTTCCCTTGCCACCATCGCCGTCACCCTTGGCTTGCTCATCATGGATCTAATCACTATGATCTATACACATTATTACTTGCTCATACACATTTCCATAATTTTCTTTTCATTTTGTAAAGCTGCTTTAAGACAATGATCATTGTTAAAAGCGCTATATGAATAAAGTTGATTTGAATTGGGAAATTGTACGGCAGTGCAGTAGACTTTGCAGGGATAATTAAGAGCTTTTTTTTTCAGTTACACATTTCACACATATTACACTGTGAATAATTTATTTTGTAATAAGTAATGATGCACTGTAAATAAATAATAAGAATACATACTACTCCTCGGTTCAGTTGCTGTCCTTCATCATCATATGAATTGCCAGGTGGAACCTCTATTCATTTTAGAGAAACAAGAGTTACATTGCTTCCTTAAATCTACACAAAAAAAAAACTACAAGTAGTAATAAGCCAAATTTAAAGAACATCAATAAATAACACACATTAATTTTATTCAAAAAAAGAATAAAACAATTACCACAATTACATAAAGTCATTCAGTACATATATAACACAGTGCTAATTCTTCAGCCTAACTGGTTAGGAGGTATTATGTAATTGAATTTTCTACAGCAGCAACTCTGCTAATGTGCTTGCTTAAATATATAAGCAAAATATAAAGTTCTCATAGTAACAACTTACGACTTGTATAATTTAAAGCTAATAACACACTATTTATTTATTTATTTATTTATTTATTTATTTATTTAACAAACATGTGCTGTTATATAATAAAGAAACTATATTCACAGATATGGTAAAGCGTCAAGAGACTTTTTCATTAATTGAAGCAGTCTCCAGTGTCTGCAGAGAGCCTTTTCACACAAACATTTAATCATTTTCTGTCTTTTCAGGAACATGGCAAGCGTTATTAACTTAATTAAAGAAGGTAATAAGAACTGTTTATAGATTCTATAATGTAAGTGATAAAAACTAACTTGTCCTGTGACCATTCCATAACTTTTAATGTAATTATAAATGGATAAAACTTGTTATATGTAGCTCGTTAATATGTGTAAAAAATAAATTTGGCGTATTCCTGTAGTATAAGAGAAATAAAACTTTTTGGGACATGCTGTTATAGACAAATAATCAATTTTGGTGTGGTCATACAGTAGTGACTCTACTTTGCACCAGGCTACATCACACCAACCTGTCAATCCCTACAACAGCATGTCCAGCAAGTGTTTCATTCCCTATATTATTTATTACAATAAATATATTGTACTTTTATATATGATACATATTAAAAGGTGCTGCATGAGCACATGTAAAATTATCACCTTTGCAAACAAAGCAGCATGTATCTGGAACAGAGACTGGTGAAGAGCAAGTGATGGGCTGACAGGTTTTCAGTGCACAAAAAATATTGCCACCCTTAGAGGCCAAAAAAGAAAACAGAGACAGGTGACAATATAGACAAACTAATGCAAACTGACTTAATCTTCTATTTACCACCTTACACCTTCTGACATTATAAATAAGTTCTGGGTAAACAGCTGTTGGAAGGGAAAAAATGACATTCTAGCTAGCAAAAGTCTTCGGTTTAAAACTGCAATTCAACAAAGCCTACAATTATATTATTGTTTATATAGTAACAAAGTCAAGTCTGTGTTTTATGTATATGAAATCAATGTAGGAAAAAAGCATTGTTAAACATGCAATCACTCACAGAACATGTGCACATAACGCACTGGTTGGACTGTCGGGATGGGAACAGATCATGATTAGTGAATGTCTCGCCCATTTGATATGTGGTTCCATTGTAGCGACAGGTTTTAACAGGAGCCCTTAACCCCGCAGGGTACCTCTGCTCATCTGTGTCAGAATATAGCAATATGTATAGAATATTAATTGAAAACTGGAGAATTAAAAAAAAAAAACATACATAAAGTTTAAAAAAGACATACAAAAATCTGTACTGCCTGGCAAAAAGAGTCTTTGTTTTAGAAGAGTCAAAGTATTGGCCTTTTGAATTATAACCATTAAGGGAAGAATAAACTAAGGACATTTTAAATTGAAATTATTAAAACCTGGAAGGATGGTGCAGAACTGTTGAGTTTGTGCCAGAAATGTGGTTGGAAAAAAATTATGAACGGTGATCACTTAAATGCTTAGTGAGGTGCATGATAAAAAAACAACAGTACAAATCACTCACAGGATTGGGACTAAACTGTGTGGTCATAAGAAAACCACTTGTTATGGAGGCTAATTGGGAAAAAATGGACTTTGGAGCAATGGAAAATGGTCATGTGGTCTGATGATTCTAGACTGTCCAGAACGTTGATTGTTAGGGTGAGAGGGGAAATACACAAAGTGATGCATACATCACACATAATGTCTACTGTCTGAGCCTTTGGAGGCACATGTATGATCTGGGGTTGCTTCAGTTGGTCAGGTCTAGAGTCAGTAATGGTATTCGGCAGGAAAATTAGGTCAGCGTTTTATCCATTTATCTCATTTATTGACTTATTTATCCATCCATCTATAAGTAAAAAATATGCAGAATACTTTGTAGCCTGTCGTGTATTGCTCACTAATTTCAGCTGTGATAATTAGTTCAGAGTGTCAGCATTTGAACACAGTGCTAACCTCAAAGAATTCCATGCATTATAATCATGTGAGTGTAACTTGTCACTATTGCAATAGGAACCATAAAATGATAGAGCCAGCTAAGATGAGGCGTCTTATAATACGAACCATGTCCCATGAATATTAATGGAATTCAAACAACTCCAATAAAAATCATAATGTCGTCTAGCTGCACATACTTTCAAACATGGTGATCCAAGCAGAGTTTCTGAAAACAATTGATAGATAAATATATATAGATACATATTTTATTAGTGTGTATATCTATCTGTCTATCTTTATATACACTACCGCTCAACAATTTGGGATCACTTGCGAATATCTTTGTTTTTGTTTAATGATTTATTTTCCACATTCTACAACAAAACTTGGGATTTCAAAACTCTAAAAGCAACATATATGGTATTAGATAAGTATGTAACAACAACAACAGTCAGTTGTTATTTTAAGACACGAAGGTCAGCCTTTCAAGCAAGAACAGTATTGTCAAGTGCATTTGCAAAACCCATCAAGCACCATGATGAACTTGGCTCTCATGAAGACCTTCCCAGGAAGGCAAGACAGAATAAATGACCTCTGCTGCAGAGGAGAAGTTCATTTAGAGTTACCAGCCTCAAAAAACCACAAATTAACAAACAGCACATCGGATTAGAGCCGTTATGAAGGCTTTACAGATCATGAGTTGCAGATACATCTCCACAGTAACTGTTTAAACGAGATTACTGCATACAGTATGCCTTCAGCATTGCTTTACAATGTAGAAAGACATAAAAATCCAGGACGACCATGAGGTTAGAAAGTGATCCAAACATTTGAGCGGTAGTGTATGTTTATAAAGAGTTAACCAATTAATGGATGGATGGATGTATAGATAATGTATAATCAGAGAGTTAACCAGAAGTACAGCAAAAGTTATGAAGGCATCTTAATTTTTATTACTAATCTGATTACAAATTTAAAATTTCCACTTGTTTTTTTTTATTTTTTATATTAGTCTTGGTTCACACATCTGTGTAAAGATAAGCATATCAATAATTCATTCTGTCTGCTTGTCTGTGTATAAATAGATCGATCGATAGATCGATAGATAGATAGATAGATAGGCACTTTTTAATAATCTGATAATGCATTGTCTGATATTTTTAAAAGTGTGTTTCACACATATGTATAGCTACAAGATGTTCGACACATCTCCATATATGGGGAGAAAGTTTTTAGCAAAGTATCTAGACACTGGTGTGTACCTGCACAGCGTGGGCAGCATTGCTGTGAGTCGGTCACTGGATTGTCACAGCGCAGAGTCGGGCATTTGATGGGGTTACATTTCACATGACCAGACTTGGAAGGGCAAGAGATGCATGAGCGTCAGACACAAAGAATAAGGAGACAAATCAAACTATTGCTTACACACACACACACACACAAATACTGTGTATGTATGTATATATATATATGTGTATGTATA
>JAQMYK010000011.1:11569510-11583847 GCA_030014345.1 Clarias buthupogon | reverse complement strand
CTGTTTAGCTGCGCATTTATCTAATGAGCACTGTGCTACGTCCGAACCGACTGCATTGTATTTTATATTTACTTAATTCTTTAACCGATTGCATTATTTTATTTATTTATTTTTTCTATTTTAAATGATGTTTTAATTAGTTTTCTACCAAACTTTGAATTACCATTGTGTATGAAATGTGCTATACAAATAAACTTGCCTTGCCTTGCCTATTTTTGGGATTTTTCTATTTTCCTTTTTGAAATCTCTACAGAAATAAAATTGAGTTCAGGTATCAATCATTTCAAAATACAAAATCTCCACACAAAAAATATATAGATATTGAATCCCACTGAGCTTTGACCATTTTGATTATGGAATTCTTTCTCTCTGTATTCTTCCTTCTAAGAGCTTTATCTTAAAGTTTTACAAGCAGTTCCTTGATCTTCCTAACAAATAATTTTTTTTTGAAGAGGTAGAATTTATTTTTATTAACTTTTAGAAAAGACAAATACATAATTTGACATAATCTTCTGACATAATATTGTTCAATACACTTCGTCCGTCTGTCAATAAGCTTTTATATTTCCTAATTAAATAATGTTTTAGGCTGAGCTACAGTACAAGCCACAAATGCACCGCTGTCTTCACTTCTTCATCAGAAGTAAATCTTTGTCCATGAGAACTGCTTTCAGGGGAAAAAACAGGTCCAATCAGCCAGATCAGGACTATAGGGAGGATGCTTTACCAACTCAAAACCAAGTTTTTGAAGTGTCGACAGTGTAGGCAGAAGTGTGAGGATATGCATTGTCAGTCAAGATCACAACACACTTGGATAGCAGTCCTCCGCATTCAATTCGAAGTTTTGGCTTCAGCTCTTCAATAGGTGTCCCACTGTAACGAGCACTGTTAATTGTGGAACCTTTTTCCGGATAATGTTCCAATACTGGCCCTTGAGAATCCCAGAAAACTGTTAGCATCAATTTCAAGCTGATGGTTGACTTTTGACCTTGTCCTTGGTCGGCAATTGATGTTTTCATTCCATACTCTGCTGTTTACCATGAGACTCCTAATATAACTGGAATGCAGATAATTTTTGACTCCCCCTCGCACTTTCTGGGTGCACTGTATATTACAGGGCAAATTAACGATTTGAATCAGTTTACAGGTTTCTCCTTTATTCAGCAGTTTGGTCCCAGATGGATTTCTGAGTTCAGCTATTGTAGTATGACTTCCTGTTCTCTGTTTTGTACACAGACTGTTCTAGGAGCAAGCAGGCACCTACCAGAGCATCAGAAGCTGGTGTGATGGACTGCTGTGGGTGCATCATGGGTACCAAAGGAGGGCCCATGCTTGGTAACAAATATCAGATTGAATGTTCTGCAATGAAACAAATCCATATACATGCTTGCAGTTTTCAAGGGTAAACCGAAATGTGGTACACATTTCAGGAGAGTGAGTATGGCCGTGATGCTTTGGGGTGGTGGATGGGACAGCATCGGCACTCGGACCAATCCGTATCTATGAATCCCCATGTGGGCTATCCTTCACTCCTCATGCATATCACTGAGCTTTGCACCCATGACCCTATTGCCGGTTCACCAGTTGTCCTTCCTTGGACCAGTATTGGTAGGAACCACATACGTGGAACATCCCACAAGACCTGCCATTTTTGAGATGCTTTGACCGAGTCATCCAGCATCACAATTTGGTCCTTGTCAGATTGCTCACATTCTTAGACTTTCCCACTTTTCCTGTGTCCAACACATCAACTTTGAGAACAGACTGTTTCCTTGCACCTTAATACTCTACAGTACATATATATCCCACCCCTTGACGGATGCACAGGAGACTTCGGGTATAAGATTAAATTTACCAATTTCATAACATTATTTACTTAATATTTTCATGCTAGGCATTTTAAGCAAATATAACGTATAATGTAAATATAATGAAGACATTTAAAACATTTACTTAATATATTACCGAATGTGAATATATTGTTTAATGGTAAGTACATCTTACTTGATATTGGCAAGTAAGAGAACATGTGCAAAATATTTACAAGTATATCAAGTAAATACAAGATATCTGTTTGTGTATATACAGACCCAAATGAAACTAAATTCCAATCACAGTTTATTGAAATTTAAGTCCTATAGTTTAATTACACAGGTTTTAATTATAACTTGAATAATCCTTTTAATTAAAAAAATGGATCAAATTATCATTTGTCAGTTTTCTATCGTTTCATTATTTTTATCAACCCAATCCCAGACATGTATAGATCCATCTGAAGCTGCAGAGAGCAAGGTTCTTGGTCGCCATGGATGCCACACATGAGTAGTGACCACAAGAGTGGCATCAGTCTTTTCTTCACATGATAACTCATGACCCTGATGCACAAAAATGGGCTGAGGCGGTCCTGATTCCGTGCTCCAGCTTCTTGTGTCATAGATTTGCACTAAGCCATCAAATCCTTAAAATTTAAACACATCAGGTCAGTCCATAAAGACTTCAGGATAGAAAAGAAGAACAAGAATACAAGAACACAACATACCTGAAACTGCAAGATGGTTACCTAGGGCAGGAGCCCATGTGACTGTCAGAAGCTCATTGCTGGAATCATTTTGCTTCAGGTTAAGCTGAGCTTGTCCTGTTGGTATGTTTAGGTTTCGGAGATCAGACACGATTATCTGACCAGCGGAAGAAAGTCTTACTACAGTGCATGAGGCAGCATCATTCTGTGGGTCAGATGTCCTTAATCCAAACGCCCAATGTGAGCCAGCTGTAGTCTTTGAGAGAGCATAATTATGGATCTTTGGATCTCTTGAGTCTCCCATATATAGAGTGCCATTAGTTGCACAAATGACAAAAGTATTGGCATTCACAAATTGTAGACCGCTCACTACATCTGATGAGTCTGTCTCTATGAAAACGAAAAAAAAAGAATTTCAGTGTAAAACAATTATTTATTTTTAATGGTGACTTGCATAAAACTGTTAATGTTGGTATGAATAAACATTGAATATGAGGCAACTTTATCATGCTTAACAAATGTAAAAAATATATTTGCTAAAATAAAAATTTGTCATTGGTTTGTTTTGGAGTGATGCAGATCACTTTTGACTGAACCTGCCAAGGATGATCTCTCATTTAAATTTGATGCGATTGTTTTTCAATTTTATGAAACCCCAAAAATTTAATTTTTTATGTTGTGTGCACAAGTTATTTATTTTGTGGAAACAAATTTGTGTGCATACAGCTCACCTTCTAACCACAAACTAACTTTTTTAGTTTTCACCAATATGGGTCATATTTTTTTAATGGAATTGCTGATATAGTGAATTTGTATGATTACTGTCTCTGGTAGTACATCATTAAGTGCTTATTTCCGCCCACGGAAATACCTTGCTGGGTTTGCATCCAAATTCCGGTCTTCCAGTTGGTGAGCACTGGTTTAGACAGATACTGAAAGAAAAATTAAACAATACATACTTCATCATTACCTACTGCGTAAAGTGTTCTTCCTGAGGCTATTTCAGTCTGCTGAATGTCACATATTGTAGAGCCATGAAGAACAGAAGGAACTTCATTGAAACCAGAAGCAAGTTTTCTGGTTGTAACTGATGCAGGACTGCAGTTTATAACTCCTGTCCTCCTGATAACATCTGGATGTGGAAAACATTTGGTGGAAACGATCAAATTTAGGCATGATTTGCTAAAAATAAATTCACCTTGGGGATTATTGGCACCACTGGTGAAGACAGGTTTAATAAGGGGCAGCACGGTGGCTTAGTGTTTAGCACTGTCGCCTTGCACCTCCAGGGTCCCGAGTTCGATTCCTGCCTGTGTGTGCATAGAGTTTGCATGTTCTCCCCATGCTTGGTGGGTTTTCTCCAGACTCCAGGTTTCCTCCCACAGTCCAAAGACATGCAGATTAGGCTAATTGGCCTAATTTGGGAATGCAGACTCCCAAAATTGCCCATAGTGTGTGAGTGCGTGTATGTGCTTGTGCCCTGCGATGGATTGGCACCATCCTTTTCAGGGTGTACCCCGCCTCGTCCCCTAAGTCTCCAGGCCCCCCGCGACCCTATATACAGGATTAAGCGATATAGAGGATGAGTTAGTGAGGTTTAAAAAGGGTTATAAAAGTTGTTTAATTTAACTGAAAAATGAAAGAACTTTAATCTATATAATAAAAAATACAGATCTTTACCAAGGGTGCCAATTCTAAATATAACTGCAATTTGGTGAAAAAAAAAAAATGCAGTAATTTAAAATTAGAATATTTTGCACAGCATGTGTATAATTAAGCAACTCAGGACAGAGGAATGTATTACAATGAGTTTTAAAAATAAAAGTAAGTGCTAAAATTAACTGAATAATTACCACTATTATCTTCTCCAATGTCCCAAACTTGTAGTTTGGAATTATGGCGTCCACTAGTCACCACACATCTGCAAATATAAATTAGATAGTTAAAGGAAATAAAAGAAAAATAAAATGATTAGACACAGTCAAATAGAATGAGGAGAAATGTACAATCATAACTATATCAGTATTCTTTCAGGATAACAGGGATTATGCCCGTGGTAAATGTTTATTTAAATATCTTATAGACACATCTGGATGAGAAGTTAAATAAAGATACAATCAGTGGATTTTTTAATTTTTTGTATCCCAGCAAGAAAATAGGGGGCCATAATTTTGAGATAAGGATGATACGGATGACATATTTTATTTAAAACTTGTCCACAACAAATCCATAAATTTTGGACGAAAACCACTGGCAACACTCAAGAACAAAAAGGTCAGATTAGACTTTGCCAGAAAACTTTGCCAGGTTCTTTGGACTGATAAAAACCAAAAAGAACTTGTACCAGAATCACAGGAAAGGGAAAGTACAGACAAAGGAACATCTCATGATTCAAAGTATACCACATCATCTGTCAAGCATGGTGGAGACAGTATTACGGCATAAGGGTTTACGTCTGCCAGTAGAACAGGGTCACTGGTGTTTATTGATGACCTGATTGCTGATAAAAGTAGCAGGATGAATTGTGAAGTGTATAGAGCTATACTTATGCTCAGATTCAGCCAAATGCTGTAGCCAAGCATCTCAAGGGAGGAAACTCAGCATTTGGTCATGTACATGGGATCCAGACTTCAGGCAGTCACTGAGTGCAAGGGTTTTTCATCCAAATATTTTTAGGCAATCCTTATGTTTGTTATTATGTTAGTTTGTTCCATAATTTATGAGCCCCTCAAAATAGATAAATTACTAATTCATGAATGATTAATGGCACACTTTTGTCAAATCCCTAAAATTAAAGCTGAAATTACTGACCTATATAAAAAAAAAAGAAAGCAGATTTTTACCAAGGGTGCCATTTATAAATATAACTGCAATTTAGTTTAAAAATAAATAAATAAATAATAATAATAGTAAATTTGAATATTTTGCACAGCAGCAAATAAGTATATATAATTAGGCAACTCAGTAAAAGAATAATGTATTACAATGAGTTTTTTAAACAAAAGAAAATGCTAAAATCAACTCTGATGAGATTGCTTACATCTTGAGCATTTCATTTCAAAATTCAATGTGATGGTGCACAGAGTCCAAATGCCAAAAAAAACATATATTTGTTCCACAATTATGGACCAGAGCATATACCTTTTTACTAGGTTCTTCATCAAAATATGTTCGGCCAAAGATCTTTGCTGGCATCTCTAAAATCTGTAGTATCCGTTTAGTGAAACAAATATTTTTCACCATAAAACTCAAATGGAAAATGGGTAGAATTCAACACTCATGGTGTCGATAGAGACCCAAGACTATTCCTGCCTGTTACTAATCTTTGCTATAAGAACTGATTTTTAGAAATACCCTTAAAATATACCTCGGACAGGAAATAATCTATTTTTAAAAATATTTTATACATTTTATGCTGTGACTTTGACACATCATCTGCTGGATCCAAGGATAAACCATATAAACTGAAACATTCAATCACTTCTTAATCTTAAGATATGACAGCCGGACACACTGAATTTTCAGATGGGTTAAATGCTTCAATGTGAAATTACAGTCTAAATCCTACCCTACATATTGCCTACCCACTAATCCAGCATGATGAATTATTAAATCAGTTTAAAACAAAATGTAAAGGATTATCAAGATTCTATCTCAAGGTGATCAACCTATGCAGTGAGCCTACCGTTTACCAAAGATGTGTCTCAGGCACTCGACCGGCTCATCACTGAATCCCCCACGCTGCACTTTAAAGTCCCGCTCTGGACAGAGGCCCTTCATACATTTAAAAAGCAAATGTTTAGGTTGAGTCTTGGCATTGGGTTTGTAGTATTGATGATAGATGTAATGAAGACAGAAAGTCTAGTTGTATTCTTACCTGGTTCTCCTTTGCATACAATTTCAAAGGCAACAGCAGCTCTAAAATTTCATTCTTCTCTGAGTCTGAGTAGCCTGCAACACAAATACCTGCAGCAGAAAAAGCATACATATAAGTTACTCCTCCACTATACACAGTATATACTGTTTGCTCAATTAGTTCTTTCCTATACCACAACTTTATCAAATATGCAATACAGAAAAAGTAAGAAGTAATGAAGCTCCACTGAACATCAACACCCGCTTATTGTTTCTATAAGTAAACCTTACAACATGACGTAAATAATATGGTAAATACTCCATATAACTGATACAAAACTGAATGTTATTGTTGATGTAGGTGGTATGGTGGTGTAGTGGTTAGCACTCTCGACTTGCCCCTCCAGAGCCGGGGTTCAATTTCCACCTTGGGTCTGAGTGCTTGGAGTTTGCATGTTCTCTCCATGCTTGGTGGCTTTCATCTGGGTACTCCGGTTTCTACCCACAGTCCAAAGACATGCAGATTAGGCTATCTGCCATTCCCAAATTGCCTGTAGTGTGTGTGTCCTGCAATGGATTGGCACCCATCTAGGGTGTATCCCACCTTGTGCCCAAAGTGTTCTAAGTAACCCTGTACATGATAAGCATTCATTCATAGAAGATGAATGAATGAATGAATGATAACTGTCGATATGGTGAAGTAATATTTTTTTCATTTATCTTCTATACAGAAGCAGGGGTTTGGGCCTATCCCATGAGCCGGGGTACACCCTGGATGGAGTGCCACACACACACACACACACACACTATGGGGCAATTTGGGAACGCCAATGAACATAATCTTTGGACTGTGGAAGAAAACCTACCAAGCACAGAGGGAAACATGTAAACTCCATGCATACAGACCCTAGGTGGGAATCGAACCCGGACCCTGGAGGTGCGAGGCATCAATATAGCATTCTGTTATGTGAAACTCTCCCATGTGAGAAGTGGGCATGTTCATGATGACAAATATTTTACTGCTAATATTAATGTGATGTTATAAGGTACATTAAGCCAGACAATAGTGAAGTCTATTGCTCTCTTTAATTACTTTAACTAATAAGCAATACTTTACTTTTTTCGCCAGTCCACTCAATGGTCTTCGTTGGATGCTCGAGCTGAAATACATGCAGGTCTTTGTAGCTGCAAGACAGACAGCAGACATATCTAAGTACTGCACATCAGTTAAATGAAACAACTGTTTTCCTATTAGACTTAGCATGATACCTAATGATTACTGTATACATAATCACTGTATGTATTTATTGATACAAAGTTTCTTTTTAAAAAATCTTGATGACTTACAGAGTTAAGGACTGCATAAACCAGTCTTCGGCTTCATCAGATATAATTTCCATGATATTATCAAAAGACTTGTATTTTTACCCCCCTGGTGAATCTTAACTATATAACTATTTCTCCCTCCAAATAAATATAACAACGAGTTGAGACAATACTGCAGTACAGTCAGTACTGTATAACCAACCACGGTTTCAGTTCCAAATTGCTATCTATAGAATGTAAAGTGCACTATATAGTGTGAATACGCGTTATTCCATATCTTACAGAGTGCACATGTTTAAATTAAACACATGCATTAAATAAAGCGGTGGAGTGAAATGTGGAGAGCCGTTTCTCTTCTTCGTTGCTTAAAAAATTGGTCGCGTATTTTCAAGCACTATGCTGTATGCTGCCACCTGCTGCACAAAAGAAAAAAACACCCACACATCACAGGCTGTACTGTACATTATGGACGAAAAGTCACTAGGCGTTCAAATTCGTTAGGCACATATTTCTAATATATTTCTAATACAAATTAATTGAAACAAATTTTACATTTACTTTAAATTACGTAGTAAAATTATTATTATTATTATTATTTTTCACTGTAACATAAGCCATCAACATGCGCCATCAACCAACTGTTTCCTCAAACGGCCAGGGAAGTTGTTTGGGATATTGCTGAGAACCTCCTAAATCTGTGCCTCCAAGTCCTCCAGTGTGCGAAACTTTGTCCTGTAAATCTTCTACTTTGTGTAACCCCACAGGAAACATGTTACATAGAGTGAGATCTGGAATTCTTGGAGGCCATTCATTAGGTCCGCATCATCCCATCCAATGTCGTGGAAAATGCTGGATGCATGCACAGTATGAGCAAAAAGGGGTGGTGCACCAGTGATACTACAAGTTCTATAGCCATTAAATACTGCCTAGCTCCTTTTCACTCATCCTGTATAATACTGTGTTACAGTAAGTTTTGCATCTTTTGTGTTAGCAGAGACAGACGTCCAAGCCTGTTAACACTGTCACCTGCTGAATAAAACAACTAAATGGTCTTATAGCAATATAAGATAATACAACATACCACAAAAAAAGAGGCAATGTGCAAGCATATAGAATACATTGGGTTTATAATGCACATAACCATTTTTATTGTAATACATTTTTCAAAGATGGGAAGATGGCATGGTGGTTTATCAGTTAGCGCTGTCACCTTGCACCTCCAGATTTTATTCCTGCCTCGGTCTGTGTGCCTGCAGTTTGCATGTTCTCCCTGTGCTTGGTGGGTTTCCTCCCACAGCCCAAAAACATGCAGATTAGGCTAATTGGAATTCCCAAATTGCCTGTAGTGTCCCAATAGCGTTGTGTGTCCTTTGATGGATTGGCACATCATTAAGTCTGCTGGGATAGGCTCCAGGCTCCGGTGGCCCTGAATACAAAATAAAGCAGTACAGTGAGTAATAGGGCCTATTGAGTGAATATTGTCCATACATCAGAAATTTGGGTGTACCACAGTCACTTTGTGTCCTGTAAAAAAATATTTTTCCTTTTGCTTGTGTCTATATTTTTAGAGCATTTTTTGTTTGTTTGTTTGGTCAGCGGGTGGTGTTTGGGATTATCAGCATTCATCAGCACAGTACTATCGAAAACACTGGAGCACAGTCACAGACGTTCCTTGCTGTAAATAATAGTAGGCAGCGTCATCATTAGCTTTTATGCCCCAATGTGCCTAACGGAAGATGACAAAAAGTAGGCATCATCATCATAATAAAATTTTATGTCAAACTGTGAGCACTGTCAGCAGTGTCATGGGTCAACTTGCTGCCGCTTCTCATGCTGCTCCAATGTAACGTCTGTGACATGACTCATAGTTTGACATGAAATTTGATAATGACACTTCCTTCTTTATCTCGGCAATAATGCAACTTAATGGATACCAACTGCCGTAAAGCAAGACGAAGAAGAAGAACAGTAGGCAGTGTCATCCTCAAATTTAAGTCAAACAGTGAGCGTGTTACGTTAAGTTATGTTCATTTCAGTCTTTATTCATCACATATAAATTACCACACAGTGAAATTCTTTATTCTTTGCATGTTCCAGCTTTCCATTATTAGGGGTCAGAGTGCAAGGTCAGCCACTACATGGCGCCCCTGGATCGTGCAGGGTTTAGAGGCCTTGTTTAAGGGCCCAACAGCAGCATCCTGTCAGAGGTGGGTCACGAAAAAGCTGACATTCCGATCAGTAACTCAGAGCCTTAACACACTGAGCCACACTGGCCTTACAAACATTGGAGCACCGTGAGGAGCAACAGTGAGTTAACTGCAGAATTCATTCACAGGTAATGGTAGCACGCAGCCTCTAGTAACTGCGTATTTATGAACAAAAATGAGTAGTGCATCATTCTTTAATAAATAAAAATGTATTCTTGGCAAACTGGTTTTGTATAATATAGTGTAAAAAGCTAAACTAAAAGTATTTTGGCTGGTGTTAAATAGCTGTCAGAAGCATTGATGTAAGACATTATCTTACAGTAAATCCCTCCAAACATTTTAGTGTAATCTGTTCAAACAAGCATGAATTAACTGCGGCGCAACTGATAAGGAAACTGATGAAGTGGCTTAAAGAAGGAAACTGAGTCACAACAGCATGTGTACACTTGTTTCTAGAAGAGTACTGCACTTGATAAAACGCCATCAATCTCACCAACTCCAACTTTCACTCGTGTCCAGTTGTATACATTTTTTTAATTAAATACAGTACACCTTGCATAAAGTAACTAAAACGATGACCAGAATCATAAATGGAATTGATAATGCAGTATATGGAATTGATAGTGCAGTATATTTTAGACACTATTATCTGGTGACAATCTGACTTTTGGGGGATATGTTAGCAACTTTCATGCACTTGATACTATTATCCAGCCCACATTATAGGTGCCGGCTATACAAGCTGAGGAAGCACATTCAGTCATTCTGGACCAATGATTCTGAGAATGTATATTTATGGGCCTATTTGTTCCAAAAAAAAAAAAAAAGGAATTCAAAAATAATCAGTTCTGAGAGCAGATTATAATCAAAGGACTGGATTAAAAGCCCTGGTTCTAGAACTGTTCTCAGAACTGTTTCTGTCTGAGCATCGATGAATTCTATTTTCAGAATTTCTCAAATTAACTCAATGTTTTGTTCAAACAGCAATCTAACAAAATCTCTAAAAGTCACAGTATTTCCTTTTTAGAATATGTGTCCAAGTGCATTACAGTTTATGGTACTGTAGCCTTTGCGAAAACATGTGAAAAACCAAACACACCCCACTGACTTTTTGTTGTGTTCACCTTATTGGGAAAACCTGTACACCTACAGTCAATTGTGTGTCAACAGTGAAATGTGTAACATCATGCAGAGACAGGTCAGCAGTTTCAAATAATGTTCACATCAACCATCAAAAGGAGAGGGGGGGGGGGGGGGGATGGATGATCTCACTGATTTGGCTGTGGTACTGTATGTGGCATGACTGTTGTTGCCAGACTTTGCCAGGTTTGAGTATTTCCATAAATACTGATTTCCTGGGATTTTCATGTACAACTTTGTGTAGAGTTTTCTCAGAATACTCCAATATAAAGAAAAACATCCATAAAGTGACTCTTTAGATTGAAGCACCTATGTTGTGAGAGAGAGAGATAAACTAGGAATGCTCTGATTATTTCAAGCTAAAAGAATGGCTACTGATCTGCTGTAAGCATGCAAAACCTTGAGGCATATGGGTTACAACTGTGAAAGACTATTTCTGGTTAAACTTCTGCTAGCCATAAACAGGGGAAGACTAGAAAAATGTAGCCTAGTCTGTAATTTTACTGTGGTACCCATATGGCAGGGTCAGATTTTGGCACCAATAGCATGAATCCATGGACTCAAACTGACTTGTGATAACAGGCTGATGGAGGTGGTACTGGTGTGGGGAATGTTTTTCTTGACACACTTTGGGCTGAGATAATACATCTCTTGACTGCCACAAGCTTCTTGACTGCCACAGAGTATTGTTGCTGACCAAGTTCATCTCTCCATTACCACAATTTACCCTTATCTTATATCGGCTTCCAGCATGATAATTAACTATGTCACAAAGCTCAAGTCATCTAAAACCGGTTTAATGAACATTATAACCATGCTTAATGGCTTTTCAAATTGTGTAAAGTTAAGGAAAGGCATGTGTGTATAACCAAGTTCACATCCTGTAATCAGATACAAATTGATTCCCAAAGATATTGAAGCACAGCTTTGCTTGTTGTACAAGAAGCATTTATCTTGTGTCTAAGATGGTTTAGTGATGGTTAGTTATGAGTATTACTTTTTTTAAAGGTAAAGTGCAAGTTAATTTGTTTTATTTTTACTTTATATTTTATGTATTTATTTGTTTGGGCTATGGAACAAATAATTTGTGTTTCCATTATTTCTTATGGGAAAATTCTCTTTAATTCACGATTGTTTTGATATATGAGCCTATATCAAAACACTTATTATGTTAACACACATTATGCTCGCAATCCAAGGTTCCACTGTATAGAGGGACAGTGCAGGCAGGTTGGTTTGAGGACAAAGTTAGATTCATTATTTATTGACTCAACACTAGGTTTCCTTTGTGCCACCAAAACAGGTCAGACCCCTTGAAGCATGACTCCACAAATATGTTGTGGTATCTGGCACCAGAACAATAGCAGCAGATCATTTGATCCCTTATGTTTTGTAAAGCTGTACAGTTGGGCCTCCATGGATCAGCCTTGTTGGTCCAGCACATTCTATGGACAATAGATTGAGATATGGGAAATGTGGAGACCAGATCAACAACATTGAACTCTTTCATTGCATACATTTAAATATTTTTTATAATTTATATTTATATTTTTAAGTAAAAGACCCTGAAAAAGACCCCCCCTCAACCTCCCAAAGTTACAAGCCACTGCAGCTTTATTACCAAAATCCTTGAGCTTCAGGCTCTTTCTGATGAGTCAGCTATAAACTGCTGTTATTTTGAAGTCAAATTGCTCGCCCTCGGTACACAGGTGTGGTGCAGCCACTTTCTTCTCTCCAAGGGAAGAGAAAGAATATTTGCGTAATTTGGTTGAATTAAAAATATTTGCATAGAGATTAATCATGTAGTATAAAATTAAATTTTATATTCATAGGAACACTCAAAGGCTAACAAATGTGATTAAGAGAGAATAGTGCATATACGAGAAAGAGATTCACAATCATACATCATACGCGCAATCCCACTTTATATTCGTTTTCTTCGTTATGTTTTCTTTTCCCCTTCTTTTGTATCAATAATAATTCTTCTTTGACTGTACTTTCTCCATTCATTATTATTATTACATTTGCTTTTTGCTTTACTAAAGCTTTTTCTTTACTAGTGTCACTGCATTTTGTGAGATATGGATAAAGAAAGGAAGGGGCCCCAATAAAACCGCCTATGTATAGGGCCCAGGGTTCTGTGCTACACCCCTGCCACCCTACTTGGAGCTGCTGGACAGCATCGTTAAGGTGGGTGGGTAATGTAGGCCATATTTCTTTCTCCCTTTTTTCCCCCATCTATCATCTGTAGTCTCACTTAAACACCGCAACACTAACATTTACAGAATCTGAGCCACGCAGGTTAAGGTGTATGGTTAGTGTTAAACCAAATGGCTGGGCATGCGCAATGTGGGCGTCGTGTGTGTGCACGCGCAGAACCCATGCTCTGAACTGAATCGCACTCCAAGTTTTTATGAAAAGTTCTCTGTTTGTTACAGTACTTTGTTTTCGTTTAACCTCTGCATATTCTCGCTGATTAAGTTATATGTGCAGTTATATGTAAAAACAGTGTTATATTTAGACTGGTTTTTATTCTTTGTTGACAGGATGTGTTTAATGAAGCCAATATGCCCGAACCTCATTATCTCCGCCCCTTCGCACACGGGCTGCCGTCACCAGCAGTAAGTAACCCGAGGAGTGTGTAGACCCGGGGGTGAACAGCGTGACTGCTCTTTTCCGCAGCGTAGATGACGCGACTATATTGAAGAAACTGTCCACACTCGATAAACTTTTAGCTAATATTCTCACCACGAGTCAGTCTGAAAGTGCAGCAGAGGCAATAACGGAACCGAAATCCATAACTAGGTAAACAAGAATTATTTACTCGTTGACGTTTATGAATTATTCTCACATTTTAAGTGTACTGTATAACTAATATGAAGAAAGGTGCAGTATACAGTGGTACAGGAAGTTATTGTTAACAGATTGTGTTACTATATGGATGTACAGTTGTTCCTTATATCATATATTATAAAGTGGAGTCTCTCTCTCTCTCTCTCTCTCTCTCAGCGTGCGCGCGCGCTCTGGCATGCGCGTGTGGACTATGTTAGTGCTCTATCTTGCTGGAAGATGAACGCCTGGCGCTTTTAGATTTCACCCAACCTAACCTGCGAACTTTTATTTGGAGTATGGTTGATTCAAATGGTCACGAGGCCGTAATGCAATAAGTTCCGGTTTATAAAATTTTATTCGAATATCATGTTTGTGTTAGGATTCAGGGCCCGTATTCACAAAGCTTCTTAGAATTCTCTCAGAGAGCTCCTATCTTAGCTTAAAAAGTTCTAGCTGGGA
>JAQMYK010000011.1:11523003-11545435 GCA_030014345.1 Clarias buthupogon | reverse complement strand
ACACACACACACACACACACACACACACACACACACACACACACACACACACACACACACACACACACACACATGCCGCACACACACAGACACGAGTAGTTTTGATCATTCCCTACGTGTTCTGATTTATAGGCTTCAATTTGGTTGGGAGTCTATGCTTTTTAAAAATGTATTTATTTATTTATTTACTTATATTATTTATCTATTTTGGTGTTGGACTGTGGGCCTGGGTCAACACGATGCTTCATTGATCTTGAAAAAGAGAGTTTACCTACTTTTTTACTGACAGTTATGCAATTTCCCCCATAACGGACTACATATTCACTCAAAACATAAAAGTAGTTTCTAATATCACAACATGCAGTATTTGAAAGTACTCTGCAGTGGAAAAGAAATAATAATAATAATAATAATAATAATAATATTGTCAACAACAACAACAACAACAACAATAATAAAACAATAACAATTTGTTTCAAAAACATCTGATGTTAAGGGATCAGTTGTCTCAATGGTTTCCACCAGATTCTTTTACAGTAGGTCTCTACAAAAAAATTTCATTAGCACTACAGTGGAAGGATGTGCCAGAAGAAGTGGGCGAAACCTGAACTGCACTGCTGTGAAATCCAAATAACAACCTACTTGTACCTACACAGATACATAAGTGGCATAAATAAGCCACTGGGAACCATTAGGAACAACAATTTTATCGAACTAATATGTGTTACAGTCCACCAGTAACGCATCAAAACCCAATAATATCTATTAGGAAGAAATATTTTTAGGAAGACAGTACACAGTTTGCACTGCTAGAACTAATACATTGCTTGTTATTAATATTACCTATACCCAGCAGGAAACCTAGCCTGGAGCCTATCCAAAGCAGGATATACCCTGGGTCCATCACTGAGCACACAAATGACCTACACCTCATATTTTTGGACTGTGGAAGAAAAGCAGAGTATCCAGGAGAAACCCACCAAGCACAGCGAGAACCTCATAAACACAGACCAGAGATAAAATTCAAACCTTCATAACTGGAGGAGTGAGGTAATCTTGCTAACCATTAAGTTACCATGCTACCCTTGTTGTTGTTGTTGCTGTTGTTATTATTAAGTTATTATTATAAGTTTTACTGCTACTACTTCTACTACTAGTATGCGTAGTATGAGTAGTCGTAGAAGGAGGAGGAGAATGGGTTCTACTACTAACAGCACATATTATTATTATTATTATTATTATTATTATTATTATTAATAATAATAATAATAATAATAATATTTTTGTTGTTGTTGTTGTTATTATATAGCTGCAAAAACTTTGCCCTTATTGTGGCCTAAACACATAGTTTTTTCTCATTGCCATAATTACCAGAATTTTCAGTATAGAAGAACCATTTTATACCCAGGTAACTCAATCTTCTGACAATAACTGTAGTAAAAGCTAAACTTTAGTCCTGAGATATGAAGCAAACATCAGTCAAGCATCTTTATACACCAATTAGCCATATCATTATAACCACTAACAGGTGAAGTAAATATTGATCACATTTACATTTAGGCATTTGGCAGACGCTCTTATCCAGAGTGACTTACAAAAAGTGCTTTAAAGTTTACATCTCTGGATAGATACTTACAATGGGTTAACTAGGTTAATAACTAAGTGCCATTAGTCAAACACAACTGGGAAGAGGGTTTTTTTAGTCCAAGTACTGGAGAAACAGATACGTCTAGATCACGAACTATACACCAGTAAACTGGTGACAAGATTCAAAAAGATGGGTACCCATCTAGGAAAGGGGTGAAAGGGATTCTGCAGACCCAACTACTGGGTCTGCAGAATCCCAGGGACAGGACCTGGTCCTACATGGAGTAGATCTCACCCAAAATAACATATAAATGCCCCAGGAGTGGTCATCTGGCAAAGGCCTTATCAAGCCCTGAAAGCCCACTTTCATGCCATTGAAGCAGAGGTGGACAAGAGCCTCCAAAATACAGTAATGTGGCACTTGGTCCAGCTGCATCCTGGTGGCACCCAAGCTTGGTGCCCATGGACAAATTCACCTGTGCAATGACTTCTGGCATTTAATCATGTCACGAAGTTCAGTGCACACCCATTGCCAAGTGGATAACCTAGGAGACCATCAGAGAAAAGTATGATACTGTACATCTCAACTCTGGACTTTACAAAAAGGATATTGGCAGGTAGCCCTCATGCTGGAAGCTAAAGCCCAAACTAAAGCACAAATCATTTAGCACCAAATGTGTCCGATGGCAATACCTGGTAATACCATTCAGCCTGAATGGGGTGCCTTTCAAAGATAAATGGACAATGTCCTATGACTCCACCATCCCTATGCTGCAGCCTACCTCGAGCACCGGAGAGGACCATCTGCCTCACCTCACCAGCTCCTCCACAATCCAAACTTCACAATCACCTTTTCCTGCTTCACAAGATTCCTCTGAGATGGGCCTGGGCATTGTGCTGTCCCAAGAATTTGATAGCGTAGAACATACCATCTTGTGTATGAGCAGGAAACTCATTCCAGCAATACACCACAGTAGAGCCAGGGGCCCTATAGCCATCAAATGGGCCATTGAGGAGCTTATACTGTATATTACCTAGCTTGCTGGCACTTCACCTCGGTGAAAAACCTCACTCCTCTGCAGGGGATGCCAAGGGCTAAGGACCCCAACCCTCACATAATGAGATGGTTCGTCTCACTGCAGGACTACTCTTTCACAGTTATTGATCTGGGGCCCAGCACGGGAACGCTAATGGACGCTCCTGCCTTTTTTTTGCTACTTACTGCCAGCACGCCCACACATTCTGCCACTCCTTACTCATGCAGGAAACCAAAAGCACAGAACCCATTCAACACCCCAGCCAGCTCAATGGTGTGTGCTCAAGGGCATTGATTCACTGCTCCACTATAAAAGGCCACAAAAGTAGCAGTTCGTTGACTTATGTGTGTTACTGTATATGCTTCTCACATGTACTGCTTTCTCAGTTCCCCTATCACTGCACACTTCAACATCGCTGAAGCTTCTCTTGCTGCTGAGCAGTGCCACAACTCGGACTGCCACCCCGGCTTCCTTGCCTTCTTCCTCACCCTGCTACAGCTGCCACTAGCCGACGCATACTTGCCAATCATCAGTAATTTTCAAAAAGTCTTTGGAAAGTCTTAAAAAACATGTATGTATGTTTAAGTAAGTATGGTCCTGTGATGTGACCAAGTGGTGGTGTCCTTCATGTAAAGCCAGTTTACTTTAAATATCTAAGAATAACAGTTCTTCTCTTGTTCTCTAAGTCAATCCACTTTGACTTCTATTCAGTGCATGTCTTCAAGAGTTCAAGACTGGCTCCACCCTGGCTGCACGCCGATCTCAAACCTGCCAGTCAGGTGCAGGTAGCCACTTCCTAACAATGATGCTGTCGAAATCAAGTGCACATGGCTTGTGATATGGCTGTGAGAAATAGGCATTAAAAATGCACTGCTATTGTATGTGTACTTGGAACCGGGGGAGTTGGTTGGGTTTGGTTGGGAACAAAACATGCATGTCCATCTAACACACACAATAGCAATTTGTTTCAATACAGTAAAATCTTCCAACCCCTACTTCAAAAAATCTGCAGGCAGTGTCTTTATTATTATTATTATTATTATTATTATTATTATTATTGTTGTTATTATTATTATTATTATTATAATTATCATCATCGTTGTTATTATTATAATTATCATCATCGTTGTTATTATTATTATTATTATTATTATTATTATTATTATTATTGCTGCTGTTGTTGTTGATGTTGTTGTTGTTAATTCATATATAAAAGTTGCACACAATATGAAAGACTGTGTTCATTTAAAAACTACTCTAAGGTTACTGATTAGATAAAATAATTTCACATCTTTTACTTTAATAATTTCAGATCATTTTAGTTTACTCCCAATTAGCTAGTATATTTATTATTCCTGAGCACTGATATGTAAACTTCAGTTTTGAATTCTGTTAACGTATATACTGTACATGTACTGTATATATTGAACTATAAAGACAGACACCAGAGACTAAAAATGTTTGATGGCTACAACTTAAATTTCACTAAAAAGAAGGATAGCAAGATGAGAAATCTGATGGTGTCCCATGTTCTTTGATCTCTCTCTCTCTCTCTCTCTCTCTCTCTCCTGCACACACGCACACACTCTCTCTCTCTCTCTCTCTCTCTCTCTTTCTCTCTTTCTATTCACATATGAATGTGGGTATATTAGCTAAGTGAAACCTCCATTCCCTTATCCATTGATATTAGCTAGCAGAATAATTCCCCCACTACCCCTACTTCTTTGAAGTCTCCTGCCAGAGAGCCAAGAGCATTTCTGCCTCATTTCCATAATCTAGCTGCTGCGTTCCATCACACAGATGTCTATTTGAGGGAAATGCTGGATACTTTAATTTCCTATCAAGATAGCATTATCATCATCACCACTGATATCATTTCTGGGTAATCCCCGAGGACACTAAAATACACTTAGCAAGGCCTGATGCCACTGCCTACCTACAGTATCTATCTATCTATCTATCTATCTATCTATCTATCTATCTATCTATCTATCTATCTATCTATCTATCTATCTATGTGTCCGACTGTCTAAGTATTAGGATTGTGCAGTATACAGTAGAGTGACATAACCTTTTTTAAAAACTAGGCAATATGATAAAATAGGCAATATGATAAGCCTCCCCATTAACATACACCTAGGCTTCCATATAGGCACATATAACTTTTTTTATTCGTCATTGACCTACTGTATGCTGTGTTGCCAGCACCGATCTGTTCCGCTTGGGGTTTTAAGTGTTTTAAGTGTTGCAAATCACTACAGTGCTGAAGATATTCAGTACAACATATTTGTGAGTGTCACTGTGCTTCATACAACAGTTCTACTGTATAAACAAGTAACTTCCTCTTCAGCCCAAAATAGCCAAATGTTTTGTTTATAAGAAACTATTGCTAGAAATGGAATGTTATACAGAGACAAACAAGCAGAGAGATACAAAGCTGTTTCTCAACCTGGTTGTTTTGGCCCTGATGCTGCATAGCCTTCCTCCCCTCAGGAAAAGTCTGCACAGCATCAGGGCCAAAACAACCACTAAGAAAAACAGCTTCTTTCCAATAGCGGTCAGACTCTCAAACATTACTTCACACTAGAGGCGTTTTTTCTCATGCGCAATAACTTTCACGCACAAGTGACTCCTTTCAAGTGCAATAATTAATCACACACTATAGACTCTGTCATATGAATTAACACTCTACACATTTGGAAATTTACACGAAAAAAAATAGTTATTTGCAATTTTATATTTGCACCGTTTTATATTTGCTCAGGTTTGAAAAATTAATTATTTTATCATTTCATTAAATCATACTTAGTTATGTGCTGACTCTGTTTTAGGTTTAGACTAGCATTACTTTGACTCTCATAACTTTTAAATACAGTGCATTAAACGATAATATTAGTCGTGGGAGGTCGATCTCTTCCTATAATGAATTCTATTCTATAAATAATCCCACTATGTGCTTGTTTGGAAACAAATAACCTAAAAAAAAAGATCCATTAAGAGCTCTGTTTGTGAATAGTTGTAAATGTGGTTTGTCAAACATCTAGTTCAGAAGGTTCAGCTTTTGCTCTCTGTCTCCACTATTGTTTGTTAAACATTGCTTTTGTACCGCAACGTGAGTTGAATTTGTAATCAGAACTGTATAGCACTTTATCTTCATTTGCTAATTGTATCCTTCGGGCCTTGCATGCCTGCTGCATGGTTATTACTATGTTTGCACCATCTCTCCCCTGCTTCTGATCCCCATCCTTTCCCTTTCCTATACATGTAATTCAGGTCATTGTAATGAAGAATCACATGTGCTAACTATCACACTGGACAATCTGCATTCAGTGATATGTGCAGTGTGGTTAAAAATAGATCTTGTCATGAAGCAGCGTTATAGAAATGCAGAAAAACATGTAATAGATATTGTTTTAATTATATACATTTACAGCGTTGTTAATTTGTCCTAGTGACAAAAACAAATAAAATGAATGAATAAATAAATAATGGTATTGCATGAGGAAGGAGCCTTGAGAGGAACCAGACTCAGAAGAGAACCCATCTTCATTTGGGTAATACAGAATTGCACAATCATAAATTCTGTATACCTGTTTGCTATAAGGTCAAAAGTGCAATTGTGCAAGAGGGAATGCATTTTAGTTAACATGAAGCCCACTTTGCTGAGGATACCCACTGTTTACTGATGAGTAGTTGGATACAAAACTGTTTGTGGCAGTTTCAGTCCTGAGACTCTCAAAGCAACTGCAGGCAAAATCCAGAAAAACAGTTAGCATCAAAGTCAGTACAGTATAAACCCATTTTCTTGGTTTCTAACCATCTACAGTAGTCACATGTATCTTTAAGCAGACTATACTGGGCCCTCTTCAGCAGAAGTGAGTGGTTTTCCATGTAATGACAACTCCAACCAGGGCACGAGGATGAATCAAGCAAGTCCAGAGAGCTGAGGGAGCCAGAGAGAGAGACAGAGAGAGGGAGAGGGAGAGAGAGAGAGAGAGAGAGAGAGAGAGAGAGCACATTTATACACATGCTATTTCGTTGGCATTAAAGTTTCTCACCATGAGTGAAGAAGACACAAAGGTTGCAATTGCAAAAAGGCCTTTTAATTTGGTGCATTTCTAAAGGTAATGGAAAATGCAGTTTATATATATAGTATATATAAAACTAAATATATATTATTTTACATATCACATAGTGAAGTTTATGTACTGTATGTTGTTGTATGCTATGTATCAGGAAGATATTATTCTTTTGCTACTGGATGGTTCATATTTCCCTTGTGTTTTAATAAATTATGTATCTATCTATTCACCCCCCGACATCATATTACATTTATAGGGCAAACATTTCTCCTTATGAACAAATCTGTTGATTTTAAATCTACCTTTGTTCAGTTCTGTGATAGTACAATAAATATATCTCACTTCAGGAGAATGGCAGGACAGTTTATTCCTCTTGTCATGAAGACCAAGGAACTGTCAGTGACGCTTTTAAATAAAGTTGTAATAGGAAGAATAGAAATATTATTAAAACATTTGCAAAGATTGGTACCTTCTTAAGTGCACTGTGAAATCCATTAGAAAAAAGTGTGGGGAATAAAAGAAGCTAGCAAAAGTAGTGCTTGGCCAAGAAACCAGTTGTCAAAGAAGTGTCCAAGAGTCCAGCTATACAGTGAAGGGTTTGCAGCGCTGATGATAAAATTTTGATCAGCTCTTCACAGATCCAGCTTCGTGAGGAGAGTGGCCACAAATAAGCCACTTCTAAGAAAGGTCATGTTAATTGTCTGAGTGCAATTGAAAAAAAAAGTGGTCTGATGAGCTGTTTTAGTATAAGGAACTTGACAGTTTGTTGCCATCACATACGTACAATTGTTAAAAGCTCTATATACTGTAGATAAAATTTAATTTTTTTGAAAAATTGAAAGTAACACTACTACTGTACAAGGACATGTGAACCTTGTGTACAAGAGACATGAGATCTTGTTCTGTACTGCAATTTTTGAACCATGTTATAAGGGTTATTAGAGGCATTCCCCTATGATATTATGATACTGCGGCCAACAACTACAGTGAAACTGAATCAGGTAGGCAGCTGAAGATGCTATAACTAAAGTTTTTGTATTGCTTATAATGTTTCTCATGATCTTCAACAATCTTTGTGATTAAAATGGTTTTCCATTCAAAGCATGAATTTGCTATATCTTTAATTAAACCTCAACCAACATATTATTGATACTAAACAGTATACTTAAATAACCACTAACAAGGCTGCAGGATGATAGATCCATTAAGAGAAATCTTTGCAGATAGAGTTAGAGCTTTTTGAAAAAGAACACAAAAAAATAGCATAAATTCAGACGTATATAACCTAAACAATTTTGACAAAATATTTTAGAATTTGTACCTTTTAATACCTTTATGGCTAAAAAAAAAAAAAAAACATGCACAAACTATTCTGCAAAAATGGGGTTTTCTCATTGTCCTGTCAAAGTGTTTAAATATTCTCCATCTAATTTGGTAGCATTAAAAAATGCATCAAGGAATAGAGGAAAAGGTACAAAGGTCATAGAAACAAGTCTGAGGAAATGTAAATCTCTAATTGCAAAGGGATAATTCAAATCGAGTGGGTAAATATTTGAGTCAAACTTAGTTAATTAAATGGTTTTACGATTAAAAAAATATTATGAATACATAATAATACTATTTCTCTACAGAGAGTCAATTCAAAGTCACGTTTGTCAATCACTGTTGGGGGGGGGGAGAGGTAATTTTTTCTTTTATTTCTTCTTCTTTTTTTTTAAATGATTAAATCCAAATCAATGTTCTATAATATTAAACATAATTCTAAATAAATAATAAATAATAAATATATGTAATTATACATAAGAAATATAATTTTTAAATTATGATGTTAATTAACAAGAAATTGCTGAAGCTGGTGATATAAGATCAATAAAACATGTTGTGCTGTTTATTGAAAAATTTTTTTGGAGTGGTATAGCAGTATCTATTCCCTCCATCACTATGTTGTCCTTTTTATCCTCTAACAAAATTGTTGTTTTATCTCTTTTAAAAAGCTAGCAAAAGCAGATATTATGTTATGAATAGTAGAAATTGGTCTAAGATGGAATTTTGAATGGAAAAGTCTCTTTGCAAACTGATCCTAGTATATGATAAAGTGCAATGTTTATTTTTTGTTATGTTTCTGACAAACTGATGCATAGATTGCATTATTTTGTGACCACATGATATTTCTATTATTTTGTGGCCACATGACCTTTTTACATTGGTCCAAAATCCATTCTTTATGCTTCCTAGCAATTTGAAGCCTTTTTTCTGGCTAGCCTGACTAACAAGAGGGTTTCTTATGGCCACACAGTTGTTTAGTCCCAATCAGTCGAGTTCTTTTTACATTGTAGTCCTGTTTCCTTTTTATATATGTACATGTGGAAATGCTTTTACTTGGCTTATAATTTTTTTTAAATAATGATACATCTTTATTTATTTTTGATATTTGATATTTCTTTATTGAGGGAAAGCCCCTTGAGATGCTCCATCTCATTTTCGAGGGGGACCCTATAACACATACATAAAGCAATACAAAATACAACACAAATAATAAACAAAAAAAAATAAAAAAAAATAAAAAAAATAATAAAATAAAATAAAATAAATAAATAAAAAATAAATAAATAAATAAAAATAAAAAAAAAATAAAAAAAAAATAAAAAAAAAATTAAAAAATTAAAAAATAAAAAATAAATTCAACTATGTATCAGACATTGTGTTTGATTGAATGCAATATTTATTAAAGGCCATAATCCCTGCGCTACTGTCTTTATGTCCATTTTGCTCTTCTACTGTAGCTTGAGGTATCCTGTTGAAATGTGTCTTCAGGATATGTGAGGCCACAGGGCCAGCTGCACAGGGAGAGCAGTGATGAATATGTGGGCTGACTGGATGTTCTTATTATTTACATCCTCTCTTTAATCAAGGCTGCATCAAGCAAAGCTGGCACAGGTTGGCGAAGCAGACTCAGGACACCATTGGGTCTGTGTCAGCATCTTGCAAAGTGCACACTCCGCATTTCATTTGTATCTGCTTTAAGGACACTGTTTGCACTTCATCTTCAATGCTGCTCTCATTGTTTCTGACATGGTGTTTGATTACCTGTCAAAACTGAAAAGGAGATGCTGTTTTTCATTACCATTTCAGAGGGTCTAGTTATTTCCAAAACCATCTTTAAGAAAGAAAGGTGTCTCTTTAAGAAAAATGAAAGAGAGATAAAGCAAGAAATTGTCAGATTGAATTACTGATACTGTTGGAATTTAAAGATGGGATTGGATTGCAGTAAAAAAAAAAAACTACTTAATATTCTTTTAATTAGAAATAACCTATGTCATTATAGAACTCAACATTTTTGAGAATTTATGAGAAGTGAAAAGGTCAGAGTTTAAGACAGTAAGACAGCATTTGATTAACTAGAGTGTAAATTTTAACTATGGTACGATACACTACCACAATTTTTGTAATGTATTATAAGACTGAACATTTTGACAGCCATCACATACTGACATTTACTCATCAAGGTAGCACAACACTGCTATAAAATACATTAAATGTCATCATAATTTATGACACCAGTTGACATTTACCATGACACATACTCCTTATGTGCTTATACCAAGTTCTTTTCATGGATCCAATAATTAAAATATTATAATTCAATTTAATAATCCAGAATAATTCAGTATTTACAGAATAATTCTATTTAATAGTCCAGAAAAATACAGTATGTCTGGGAAACAGTAAGAAAGACAGCAAATTGCTTTTCTTGGATGGCAGAGTGCTAACATAGATTACTATCTTTTTTCAGTTTCCAGGCCACCTTTTTCCTGATTGGAAAACGCCGCAAAGTCACACCGAGTTGTGTATAAGTGATTTCACATCTTTAGTGCTGTTTCCTTTTTATATACTTGTCCATTAAGCATCATTATAAACAAAATGCAAGAAAAAAGAAAAAAGTATGATGGCAAGGAGATGTGGCTTTTATGATGATGTACAGATGTTTAGTTTTTTTTTTTTTTTCCTAGATAGACTCTAATGACTTCTGTGTGGACATAAAGAATTGTTCAGCATATCTCAAATTAGAATTGCTACTTGCTGACGATAAGCTGTTCCTATAGTACAACTTTTCCCTTACAACATAAAAAGATTATTAGCAAAGATCCTCAAAAATAGATCAGACTTACAGTAACATAAGCTGTCATCATTTTGAATCCCAGTTACTTTAATTCAGGTAATATTAAGTGGATTTGTAGGTATGCTGAGGAAATTGAAAAAAAAAAAAAAAAAGACTAGATAAAGAAGAAGGCCTACAGCAAATTAGAAGTAGCCATGTTTAATTTAAAGTGTGTGCCACTGTGAAATCAGTTTCATCCTTGTGGCAGACGAGCTTTAAAACCAGGACAAATCGAGACAGAGTTGGTGAGCCTTGCCAGTCAGATTCGCTTCAGTTTGCCAAGGCTTAGAGTGCAACATGTTGTTCTATGATTGAGGATAATTTGTTTTCTCAGTCAATTTTTCCTCTTCTTATGGAATTTTGCAACTGCCCAATGAAAAAATATCCCTTATGTATAAGTATTACTTTGATATGCTATTTTCCACCATATGACATTATATATAAGAAACAATGTACTGCATGCAACAGTTTATTCTAGTCCAATGATTAGATTGTTTGAGCAGTGTTCCAGGAGTGCTTCTATTCTAGGACCCTGGGAGCTAAAAAAAAAAAAAAAGAAAAAATCAGGCAATCAGAATTTTACTGTCATTGCAATGTGGTTACTGAACACTAGAGGCTTTCTCTAAGGCTTTCCCTGCGGGCCTGTTGAAATGTTCCTGCAATGTAACTGAATAATGGCATAAATTAAGGTTGATTAAAAAAATAATCAGATTTTGCCATATTGTTAGTGTGAGTATTTTTTTTTTTTTACTAGAATGGCACATTAACACCCTTGCGTTAAAATTGTCCAGTTTATTTAGCAAAAACGTTTTTTACATTTTTTTGAAGCAATATTACAATTGTAATGCATAGGTTTTTGTTATTATTGAGCTGTGTTTGATTTATGACTTAGCTAATAGTGGATGGCTGAAGGAAAGGAAACTCTGGGTTTTTGAGTGGATTTATTAAAGCACTATCCCATAAGAGGGAATGCTGTTGTGCTAAATATTAGTACAACTGTTATGTGACAGTAGACACAATAATACAGCCTTGGGTGTGATATTGTTCTCATACAATAGTTCCACAAACGCCATTTACATATGATAACAAATATTTTATCCAGGCAGCTTACACTGCTATTATTACTAGCCTACTGCTACAGTAGTACTACAATACTAATATTTCTAAACTGACATTCTACAACAGTTCAAAACTACAGTATATGTTGACTAAATTGACAATTTTGATTCTACAACCCTAATTTAAATTTCACTATTTCATTTATAAAGGCTTGGGTAGAGACAGCTACAACATGCCCCTACTACCACTACTGAATTCTAATAACTCTATTAGTACTCTACAGTAACTACACTACTGACTTTGATATACTTTGATAAACAGACAACAGATCTCAAAGGCAAGCTTCAGTCATTGTCTTTTTATTTATATTAGCCTAAAAAGAGAAAAATGAAACTGTTTATATTACAAACACCACAATTGCAAATTGATATAATACTTACACCATCTCTAATACCTTATTCCTACCAGTCATACATACTACTGTAAATAATAAAAAATAATAATAAAAGCTATGGCTATTAGCCTAACAAACATTTAACTATTTGGGTACACAATCTGTCTACCTGCTCAATTCCAGTTTTTGCCATCATAAATCTTTATTCATCAGCTTTTTGGTTTGAATTGGCTTGGATAAAGACATCAACAAATTATTAGTTGACGAAATGAGATTCGGAATTTTGATTAAATATGAAATGGCCTGATTTAATAATTCATCACATGTCAGTATCAGGATGGGTTTGTTTATCCAGGCACTAGCTGATGAATTCTCATAGTTATTTCTTTTACTTTGCTTCCCAAGAAGCACTCTATTTGGGTTTTTGTAATAGATTTAAATATATTCAGAGTCATAATAGTCTCATTAATATTTGGCCTTAGCTCCTTATATTAAATTCAGTTTCAAGTGTGTGTCTGCAAAAAAAGATTCCAACAGTTATTGTGCCATAATTTGGGGCAATTTAAAAATATACCTATACTGTATAAAAATGAAGATCAAAGTGCTTTACAGTAAAATTGATTAAATATGTATGTAAAACAATAAACAACAATTTACATTTTTTTTAAAGGGGTAGCCTGGTCCATATATTTACTTACTGTATAAAGCACTGAGCATTGCAGCTCCAAAAACTCAAGCTGTTCACCCTGGGTTGATTCCATTGCCCAGCCATTTCTCACTCCAGTCAAGCTTTTACTGGAACAGCTCTTGCTCTCCCTGTAGAGACTTGATTGTGGATGCTTAGAGGAGCTGGTTTACCTGATCTGGCTGTTCCCTCTTGTGAGCACTGCCAGTATGTAATTGGTCCATCTGCTCCATGTGTTTGAGGAATTGGTTCACCTGGCAGGAGGTGCAGAGTAAGGTTTGTTCACACTCAGCTGGGCTTTAATGACTGACAGTAATAGGAACTGCAAGAGACAGAGCTTCCTTCAGTCATTCTCTATGCAATCACTTTCACTTTGTGGCTTGTCTGCTGTTGCAAAAAAAAATTAATGTTTCTTATTGAGTCCATAAAAGATTTCAGATGTGGTAGATTAAGCATGCTTACTTCCAACATTTGCCAAGGCCATATTGATCCCGCTTACTACAACTCACATGGGGTGTGTCCATTCCTCAACAAATAGAAATTGTCACTAGTTTGGAGGCAAATTCTGTTACATGAAATTGAATTAAATTGAACTTCTTTTATTTTTGATTAAATGTGCTCTTGAAATACTCCTTTGGCCTCAGCAGAGTTTAAACTGACTGAAATTTGTGCTAACCTAAATATAGCTGCAGCCTTTTAAATATTAAAAGAAATCAGTATAAGGTTTCATTTTTGCCATCCAAATCAGATTATTTGCTGTTATACCATAAAGTGTTTAAAGTTCTGAATTAGTATACATTAATTTTCCTCAACAGCAGCTCTGACAGTTTTACCTGGAACATAAATCACAGGGTTATAATAATGCATTCGCCTAATACATTTTCTTTCTTATTGTAATAGCTCATACATAGGGACTTGTGCCACGGATGCTCCACATAATCTAAAGATAATAATAAACAGGAAAAAATGTGTTTTAACATAGAAAAGTGCAAAATCATGAATTCTGTAAAGTTTGCTGTTAGGAGACTTTATGTAACATTTATGGAGGACTCTTGAATGCAACTGCTTTTTAAAAGCTAGCAAATTCAAATCTGCATAAAGAAGCAGAGCTGGGGATAATAATAAAAGTAGTCCAGCATGAATATTCACATCATTAACATTATCATAACATGTCATCAGCAGTGGTTGAGAAGTTGCATGTCAAATACAGTGACAGTTGGATTTAAAAAGGTAGATTATTTACTCTGTCTTCATTTTTCTGCCAAAATGCTTTTGAAGCTTAAACTAAAAATAAAAATGAATACAATAGGTTCACTCAAAGTGCAAATTACACCGTTTATTCACTGAACTGTTTAGTGTTCAGTGTTTATTGTATGTTTAATGTTAGGATGAGTGTTTGTGTCTACCAGGAATGAAAAGCTAATAAAGCATTGCTATATTTGTAATAAGTATAAAAATATTATGACATAATACATTGCTTAACCCTAATAATTTTAAGTTGTCACAAAAAGAAATTATATCCCCCAAAAAATCCTACAAGACAGCAAGATGATTTTAATCCAATTATCGATCTCCAAATACAAATTACATACTGTATCTACCAAAATTTTAAATGATGTAAATGGGTTACATATGAAACTTATAACGCCTGGCAAGCATACAATTGCAGTACAAAAGTCTAGTCTATGGATACACTATTTGCAAAAGCGTTTATAAAGTATGTTGTTTCAGTTAAAGTGTTTATTTCTTAGTTTTTTGTTTGTGTATTTACTTACTTACTTATTTACTTACTTGCTTAGTTACTTATTAGTGCTCAGATACATAAATGCCTGAAACAAGCAGGACAGTATCCGATATATCGAAATTACAGTTCTGCAGATGTTAACCTGGAGTACATTATGTGTTTACCCATCTATATCTTAAATTATTGCCCATCTTAAGTTTTCTCATGTTTCCTCATAATTTTTAACATGTGTTTGTTTTTCCCTGGCAGTCAGCTTTGTTAGGATAAAGACTGCTTCTTATAAATTGTCACCCGTTTCTTGTTTCTGTGCCAGATCATTTGTTTGCACTCCAGCCAATATTCTGTATCCCAAAGTTGTATCTGCCATGCAGCTGACCTGTGCCTACCTCTGACTGCCTCTTAACGGTGCAATCCCTTTTTTGAATTAACCTTGCACTTGAACCAGCTGTATGTATAATCTGTCTCCACTTCCTACCATTGCTCTCTGTCTCAGATTCCTTGATTTTTTCTCTAACCAATTAACTGCAATCAGATTGTGCATGAATTAAATTGGACTGTGTAAGTTTTAAATACTGAACTCTTGCTTTTGTGTGAGTACATTGAAGAGGATTTCCTTTTTTCCCATTAGTGGTAAACATTTCAGCATCATAGCCTTCCAGAAGTGCTTGTATAACTTGCTTGTTTATTATCTTTTCAAGTGCTACAGTATGTTTGTCACCAGCCTTCATCACAATAGATCTTCAGTTCTGAGCTTCCTACCTGCCTGCACACCTGTCTGTCTACATGGAAACACCTTCTGTCTATCTGGCTCTCCTTTATGGTCTGGCATCTTCTGCTTGTGGACTCACCATCCCCGCCTTCATCTCACCTCCACCTGTTTCTTTATTTCAGATTGCCACCCTTCTCATTCAACAAGAAAAGGTCCCCCCAGACCTGACCAGTGTACATTCTGTTCCAGAGACATTTTCCTGTTGAGAGAAACCCCTAGGAGTTCCACTTCATAATCCTTTATTAATTTTCAATAAAAGTTAAAATTTTCATTTTTGCCCCTGTGTCATGCTTTGGGTTTAGCCTAAAAAATATCCCTGACAGTACGATCTGGCAATCCTTGTTGGTCATTAGTCCTAAGTACTGTAGATTCAATTTTACTGTCTTATTGTTCTGGGGCCAAGAATACTAAATCCAACGCCTTGTCTCAGCAATTTCTCTGTCGGCAGGAGGAGGAGACCGCTGTCTATACCTTGCAATCCACTCTGCACTGCACAGCAGGCTGTTTGGAGATCCAGAAGCAGGTTCAGTAAACCTTCTTCACCTTCAGGGTTGGATACTAACTTTTTAACATTTACATTTACATTTAGCCATTTGGAAGACGCTCTTATCCAGAGAGACTTACAAAAATTATTTGGATAATTAATTTGGATAGATACTTACACTGGGTTACTAGGTTACTAAGTGCCATCAGTCAAACATAGTTGGAAAGGGTTTTTTTTGTTTCTGTTTTTTAAAATAGTGTAAGGGCAGTGGTCCTCAACCTTTTTATCACCGCGGACCGGTCCACGCTTGACAATTTTACTGCGGACCTGGGGTATGAACCGTCAGATAAAGCTTCCCCATGTTGGTGTGATCGCTAATACTCAAAAGCTCTACTCCTCTCCAGAACACCGGTAAGCCAGTTTTGTGTCCCATGCTGCCAGCGGTGACTTCTTTTCTGAGAGAAATCTTTGCAGCGGCTCTTGTAATGGCGCGCAAGACGTAACCAACCCGGGGGTTGGGGACCACTGGTGTAAGGGATTAGTCCAAGTATTGAAGAAACAGATACATCCTGAGTCGTCATTTAAAGGTTGTCAAATACTCAGCTGTACGGACATCTAGAGGAAGTTCATTCCATCATCTACAGTAGGTTCCAGAACAGAAAAGAGTCAGGATGAATGTCTTCCTTAGTCCCTAAGAGATGGTGGGACCAGACAAGCAGCGCAGGAGGATCAATGAAGTTAAAAACTTACCAGTGGAGAAGAATGCAATATAGAAAACTTTAAAGTACACTAAAGTTTGACCTGGGTCCACATTCAATATATGTAGCTAAGCCCCGCCCACAATTCACACCTTAAGGAAGCCTAAAACTACTCTTGATTAAATAGAACAAATTACTTAAGACCTACTTTAATCACACTGCAATAAACACTGCCAAACAACAAAAACCAGGTACAAAATAAGAATCAACTGTGTTTCAAAAACAGTACAGAAGTTAAAAACCTACCAGTGGAGAAAAATCCAATTCAGAAAACTTTAAAGCTCACATGACTGTACCTGTACAACATGCTAACTTTTTGTGTCTTTCCAAGTTTTATTTGTCATCAGGCTTGTAACCCTCAGTTCTGAGATTCCTATTTATCTGCCGACACATCTGTCTGCCTAATGGAACCACCTTCTGTTCACCCACTCTTGTTCATGGTTCATCATCTCCCATTGTCGGCTCACCATCCCCACCTTCATCTCACCTCCTCCAACTTCCTCTTTGCAGATCGTCACCCTTCTCATGCAAAAAAAGGTCCCCCCACACTTGACCAGTGTACATTTGGTCCAAGAGATGTTCCCCCATCAGGAAAAACCCCTAAGAATTCCACTTCATAATTCTTTATTCATTTTCAATAAATGCTCAATTTTTGCTCCCTCTCAGGCTTTTCAGCCTGAGATCATAATTTATTTATTATGCTAAAATTTGTGAGGTGTTTAACTGTCAGAGATCTGAAATGGTAACAATAAGAAGCATAATAGATTTTGTGTTAATTAAAAATTACTCTCATATTAATATCAGTGTTCTTGTGTATTTTGACTACAAACATCAAAATCTTGAAATCTGATGAGCTACAGTATACGGTGGCATGCTGGCTTAATGGATAACACTTGTCGTAGCAAATTTTTAGCAGCCCGCACTAAATTTGGTAGTGACCTTGCGACTCTAGGGTTATAAGGCTGGAATCTTGCCTCTGAGGTAGGTTTCCTCCCACTATCCAGAGATGCTGTATGTATTGTAGGCTAATTTTCTTTTCCTCCATGTTGTAGTGTGTAAGTGTGTTCTGCTTGTTCCCTGTGATGCGTTGGTACTCCATCCAGCTGGTACCCTGCCTTGTGCCATAGGATCCTTGGGATAGGCTGCTGGCCCCCACAACCCTACACAGGATATGTGGTATAGATGTGGATGAATGGATTAGCTACAGTATTCACTTACAGTACATGTATTTTGAACTGGTTGCCAATTTTTTTGTTTTTTGGAGTAAGATACGGTATAGTCACTGAATTAAAAGAAATGATCCTGGCCAGAAATTATTTGCCAGTCTAGCAAGATAATTTTAAGCTTGTCATGTGTAAAATTGCCTTGAAATAGTCTTAACAATCATGTTTATCATAATCTCAAAATGAGGAATAAATGCTTAATATTTTTGGGCTTGTCATTTAGGAAAAAATCAATCGAACAGCAACAACCTCTAATGACTTTGCCCCTTTTGGTAAATAATGCATGGAGAGACAAAGATTACACCGTTTAGTGTTTAGTCTGGCTTAGTTTTAGTGGTGCTGATAGTTTGATTTGAACTTTGGTTATTTCTTGAGTTATTACTCCTCATAGCATTTCAGTGTGAATATGTACCCTGACACACCTGAGACTCAAACAGAATGGGTCTAAAAATACAAGTTTCCTGTTTCGGTAATGGACATTACTTACACACCACCTCTTATGTACATCACAATGCCATTAGAGGAGCTGAATAATGTGATGATTCCTGGGTTTCTGTCATTTCTGTCTCAAGCTTTAAGTGTATCTGCACCCAAAAAGCTGCCACCCTATCAGCCAGAGAACTATTTCATGTAAGAAAACATTACTTTCTAATTCCCCTCACATACACGCAGACTGCTTAGACAATGTGTGTGGCTTTGACTTGTACACTTCTTTGCCATTATCACCAAAGATCAGCACCCATAATTAAATAAACAAAGCTATTAAATCACTGGGCATGCAGCATGGTGGCTTAGTGGTTAGCACTGTCGTCTTGCACCTCCAGAGTCCGGGTTAAATCTCCGCCTCGGGTCTGTGATCCGTGGATTTTCTCTGGGTACTCTGGTTTCCTCCCACAGTCCAAAGACATGTAGATTGGGAAAACTTGCGTTCCCAAATCACCCATTGTGTGTGAATGAGTGTTTGACTGTGTATATGTGTGTGTGCCCTGCAATGAATTGGCACCCCATCCAGAGTGTACGCCACCTTGTGCCCTAAATCTCCTGTAATACAGTAGGCTCCAGACTCCCCATGACCCTGTTTATAGTAGATGACAGTCATGAAGCATCACTGGGAGTTTCCTTTTAACACCACATTCCAACATATTTTATTTCTCTTAAATCAAAGCAGTTTGCCAACAAATAAAATGTGCATTTTTTAAGAAAATGTTTTTTTTTTTTTTGTTCTTGTTGTTAATTAGAGAATGGCATGTGATAAATGTATCTGTTTATAATGTTTTAGCATGTCCACAAAAAAGATTCTGTCATCACTGTCATAACAAAAAAAAACAAAAGACCATTTGGTTTTAAAAAACTAACTAACTAACTAACTAACTAAATAAATAAAGGGCCATGATTGGATAATTACTGCAGTGATAAATAGATTTTAGCTGGCAACAATTCTTTTAGCCCTCACTGATGATTTGCACAATGATTTATCTTCTAATTTCTTAAACATCAAAAAGCATATCTCATGATGGTGGGGAGAAATAAGTAAATAATAATAATAATAATAATAATAATAATAATAATAACTATTATTATTATTATTAGTTTATGATTATGATTATGATCATGATTGTTTAAGTATTTATTTACTTTTTGTATTTGTTGATCTTGTGGGTGAAACATTAATTCATAAAACATAACCTTAAAACATAAACAATAAAACATCATGAAGGCAAGGCTACAAAAATATTACAGATATCATCCAGAGACAATTATCACACCTGAATAGGACTGATTATCAAGTGAGGCAAAAAAAAAAAAATCTAATAGCCTTTCTGCTGTTGTCTTACCTTTCAGAATGTCCACAGTTTCTGAGACAGACTGGCAAGGACAAAGAGCTTCATGACTCAGCCTGTGAATGATTACAAGTTGAATGAGTACACATTCTATATTCGTCTGTGACGTGCCCAACCTACCACTCTGTCCAAGTGACTAAAACTGTCTGTGCTACAGGGGGTAAAGAAATGTCAGCAACACAGAAACTTTGTCAGTAACTCAGAGATGACTTTGGATTAAAACACTTTAAAGAGTCAGTGAAACATGGATTTTGAATACTAATGCTACTCATATTAGGTGAAGAGATCAGGGGTGAAAGTAGCTTCATATTTTTACTGGTACTATATAGTCAAAAGATAAAAAAGTGAAAGTGATACCATGGCGGTTTTGAATGTGGGTTTTGGTAGGCAGCTCCTCTCCCCTCTTTCCAGTACTGTGTACCACATATGAATATTTTTGTGGAATGTAGTACTGGCCTACTTTCACCCATGGAAGATATGCATAAAATAATTATTTAAATTATATGATCATATGCATACTATTCTTTGGTATGTTATTTTTCTTTTCACAAATGTTAAAGTTAATTTTCCACATGCAGCATTATAAATAATATTTCAATTTGTATTACAATATATACCACAGAGAATTTTTGAAAATTCCATAAATGTAAAAAAAAATTTTAAACATAGAAAATGATGTGAAGGTACTATGAATATTGTAGCTTTGGTGAACTTTGATTCCTAAAATATATACATTGGTCATTTAAATATGTTGCATGTCTGAAGCTGTCAAAAACAAATTTGTCACACTTCTCCCATCTGTAAAGGCAATGATAAAAGGATGAACAATGTTAAATTCTTTTGCTCTTTAAATTACTTCTAGGAAAAAAATGTGTTGAACACAGAGTTCAATGCAAGAAATAATTGCTGTTTATAGTCTTTGAATATGGTCAATAGGGTATTTAAGTCGAAAAGAAATTTGTTCACCTAATGAGATTTTACTTTCATCACAGGTCCTGGGGGGTTTAATAAATCATTTCCATGTCTCTAGAAAAACGATAATAATATTAACAATGAAAAAAATAAAAATCTCCAGTGGCTTGAACAGCAAATTCAGCAATACAGTACAGTTTTTTTTTTTTCAATAAGGAACGGTTTTTATCAAGATTTAGGTTGGTGCTGTTTCTTGATAGTGCTTTCATAAAGAGGAGGATTCTCAAAGTTTTACACACACCACCAGTGCTCTCGATATCCTTTTTTTGCTCTGCTAGAAGCTAAGCATGCTCTCTAGAGACATGGCTTAGCAGACTCATTTCCAACTCTCAGCATTGTAAAAACCAATTGAAGCGACAATGAAATATTTAAGAGTGCACATTTAGCCTTTGCACAATGACAATTTGCTCCTCTTAATTCACCAAATTTTGTTCTCAAGGTCTTTAACTAGACACAGACTTAATTAATGCCACTGAGATTAAAAAGGACCTGTTAAAATGTGCCAGTTAATACAGTAACTCATCATCTGCAATAAGCTTTAGAAAAAATTGCTTTCATGAAATGGCTAACTAAAACTGTTCAAGCACAAGGATGAATAGAAGAATGAAGAATGAAGTTGAGCAAATATAAAACAAGTGGAGATTTATATAGGGAAAAACAAGGTGGAAATTATCATTTTAAAGTACAGCTGTGGATTACTTTCACCCATCTGTCACTATGCACTTTTTCATTTCCTTGTTCTTGGACTTTCAGTGGAAATTGACACCATTGACCATGGTTTATTTTTAATTTTGTCATTTAATTTCCTGTAAATCCCTTCTTTTCTCCCTCAATGGTATGTTGTAGTGATGCATTTGGGTCAATTTGGGTACCAGCATCACACTACCAGGCCAAGTGTTGTGTTTAAAAAATTATACTCTATTTTCAACACCAGGGTTTAAGCTATATGCATATCCCCCAACAATTTTTTTTACTTGTATGAGCATATGTGTTTTTCGACTTGAACTGACACAACACTGGTTTAGTGTATATGGCAAATGCCGTAAATATATTTCCAAATGGTGAATGAAGGATGAGTATAATTTCTGAAGTAATGCATCTACAAAGTATTTGGTACCTAATAAAATGGCAACTCAGTATATTATTATATGGATAATTTCTTATCATTCAAATGGAGCCAGTGATGAATGTGTGGTCATCAGATTCCTGCCGTTGGTGTTTCATCGATCTGCAGCTGTGCTCTTTGTCTTTGGGTCATTGGGAGTTCATCATCTGGAGTACACAGTCTTTTAAAATGCTGTTTAGATAAACAACAGATTATATATTTTATTTTACACATTTTGCAACCAATATGTTATACAAAATATACAGAACAAAGCAGAGGAAATATCAGCTATGAAATACAGTCCCGATCAAAAGTTTAAGACCACTTGAAAAATGGCAAAAAAGCATATTTTGAGCATTCAATTAGTTGAAAATAACGATTAAACTGAAACAGGCTGTTTTACAGCTGATCAAAATTTTAGGACCACATGCCATTAAAAGGCCAAATCTGTGCAATGATGTGGATTCATTGTCATTTTCTGTCAGGTAGTCACACGTTCTGATGGCAAAGGCAAAAAAACTCTCCCTTTTTGA
>JAQMYK010000011.1:11444981-11470913 GCA_030014345.1 Clarias buthupogon | reverse complement strand
TTTGTTACTTCACTTTGGACTTTGCACACGTGGAATAATAAAGACATTATTTTGGTTACACCTTGAACCCCCTCTGCGCCTATGCCTATTCACACACCCACAGTCCACCATCATCACAGAACGTTACACCAGAATAATCATTTAAGATCAAATACCCACACATTAATTTATAATTCATTGGTTGTTAATATAAGATGGAGTCAAGATGGTTTGGTAAATATACAGTATACTGTACATACGATGTTTCAGTGTACACTCAAAGGTTAAAAGCTAAGAAATCTTAATAATGAGAAACACAGAAATCAACTTTTTTCATAGATTCATACTTTTTAGATTTAAAAAGTGGTTGCCTATTTCCTTTTCTGGCATACAAATTGTTTTTTTCTAACTTTTAATTTTGTGGTGGAATACCAATGTTTGAAAATCAGAAATGTTTTATTACTGTCTCAATAATAAAGTTATAAAATAAAATAAAAAACTTGTTAAAAAACAAACTCTATGACAAAGTACTAAAAATACAGGGTGTGCAAGACCTTTGCACAGTACTGCATAATAACTGTTTCCTGATATGCTGTATGTAATCTACTGTATATACATCACAAACCAATCATATTGCTTCATTGATTTCAATGGTAATGGTGTAGCTCACTTTAATAATTTCATTTAAAGTTTTATTTGATCCATTAACCGATGCAATATCTCAAGAACAAATGCAGAAAGTATAAACTAACTCTCTGCATTTGTTATATAAAAGAGTGTGATCTTATAGCATTGCTTTGCGTTTTGTGAAATTAAAGGTGAAATTGCTTGACCTCTCTGTGGTCTGTTCTTGACCTAAACCTAAGAGCATTCATATTATGAATCTACAGAGGTAAAGAGGAGTCTGGTCAAGCTCACAGCACCATGGACAAGCTTACAGTACAGCTTCTGAAACAATTATTTACTGTATAGTTCATCAATAACTTGATGAACTATAGCTTGTCTCTTTCTTAAAAGAAAGAAGAAAAAAAAACAAGACTGTAGATGTGAAACACTGTTCATGATTTTTTTTTATATATATGATTATTCACAGGAATAATCACTTTTCAGTAATGTTTATATGATGTTACTGTAGACACGCTGTAGACATTTAACCAGCTCTTTAACCCTTAAACAGGAACACAATTAAATAGTTATGGAAAATGTATTTTTATGTGTGTTCATGGAGCCTATCTCAGATGACTTGGGCACAAGGCAGAATACACCTTGGACTGGGTGCCAGTCTCACTAACACACTATAGGCAATTTGGAAACGCCAGTTAATCTATTCTGAATGTCTTTTCACTCTGGGGGGAAGCTAACTAAGCACAGGGATAATATGAGAACTCCATGCACACAGACTTGAGGCTTGACTCAAACCCATGACTCTGGAGGTGAGAGGTCACAGGGCAGACCACTAAGTCAACATGCCACCTCGCGTAAATTCGTACTAATTAAATTCAGTGAACTGCCTTTTTTTCAAAATCACCAATGGACATGTGGTAGTTTTACAGCTACACATTTAGTGTATCTTGATTGTAAAAGCCTCCAAGTGTTTAGGTATGCAGCATGGTGGCTTTGGTGGCTTAGCACTGTCGCCTTGAACCTTCAAGTTTGAGGTTCGATTCCCACCTCGGGTCTTTGCGCATGGAGAATTTTCTTCCTGTGCTTGGTGGGTTTCCTCCAGATCCTCCGGTTTCCTGCCACAGTTCAAAGGCATGCAGATTAGGCTAATTGGCATTCCTAAATTGCTCATATTGTGTGAATGAATGTGCGAGTGTGCATATGTGTATGTCTTGCGATGAATTGGCACCTCATCCAAGGTATATCCTGCCTCAAGTCTCCTGGGATAGGCTCCAGACCCCCCTGTATATAGAAAAAAAGCAGTATAGTCCATGATGAGTGCACACACACACACACACACACACACACACACACTTGACGTGACAAGAGCATGAAAAAAACAGTGACCCATGTATGTATGTTTAATGTATTTTTATGAAAACAATAAATAAACAAATGTTCAGAAAACAATCTACAACATAACAAATCAACAGAAAAAAAGGTTAGAGCAAATTTTCTTGAGACAGACAGACTAACAGACAATCACATACAGAAAGACAGACACACAGACAAACTGACCAAAAGTAATACAGCCAGGCAGACATAAAGATACACAGGCCACAAGCAGTCCAATATTTACTTGCAAAACACCTAAACAAAGATAGATTTGTGTGTGTGTGTGTGTGTTTGTGTGTGTGTTCATTTAACATGCTTCAGGCTGTGTTTTGAAAATAAAAGTCATCTGTGAACTGCATTTGGCTTGATGAATATCCACTGAGTGAACCGTGAACCTCCTCCTCGGTGTTTGCATATTGACTAAAGCAAAAATCAATGCCTCCTCTATAAGTGCTGCCCGGTCACAGTGGGACATTGAGTGAAGGGTAAAACAGAGAAGTAGGTGATGGAAAATGCAGTCACATAGGGTAATTGAAGGAGGAAAGGTAGATGTCTCTCTTTAAAAGTCTATTAATATCCTGGAGATAACAGATACTTTCAATAGATATCAGAACCATGTTTTTACTTTCCTATACATCAAGATTTTGGATCTTCTTGACTCAAGCCTTTAATATGTCTTTGAGCAGCTGAAAAACACATTTTGATCCCCAGATATCCTTCTTAAATATTTATATGGCTATAAACCAGAAATTAAATTTTATATGAATAGAAAAAATGTGTAGATTTTTTTATGGAGTCATGTGGCACGTGGATGCACACAATCTATTTTATTTTAGTGTCAAACAAACCAAGCTATCTATATTTTTATTCCTTACCTCCTGGCTTGAGCCAGAAACAGGTTGTGCACAGACAGTTTTAGCTTCGGGCAATCCGAAGAGGAAATCCCATGTATATTGCATGTCCTGCATGTGACCACAAAGTATATCGCTGTACACATCTTACCACATGTTTGCCTTCAGCTTTTCTTTGGTGTAGATTCTTGGATTCTCTACCAGATAGCTATATATTTCAAGCTGATTGCTGGCCAGCAGGTCAGATCGTCTGCCTCAGCACATATAGATCAGATAGGTTTACACCACTGCTGAGAGGTTATTTATTTTTTGTATTTCTTGTATTTTGCAGACACAGAAATACCTAACACTGAGATCTTCTTGTGTAAACAGGCTAACTACTGCAGCTAGTTTGGCTGATATTTGGCTTTCAATCTCTTTCTGTATTCATTGTCATACATCACATTAATTCTTCTAATTTGTACTTTTTATCTAAGGGGTCACCACATCAGATCATTTGATCCACAAGATCTGGCACAGGTCTTTCACGCTGGATGCTCTTCCTGTCACAACCCGCCTATTTTCTAACCGGGCTCAGGACCAGCACTGCAAGCAGGGACTGCAAGGTTTGCAGGTTGCAGGCTTAAGGGTCTTCCCCAAAGTCCCAACAGTGGCAAACTGGTGGTGATGGAGTTCAAACCCCTTCACCCTCTCATCAGTAACCTAAAAGCAGAGTCTATCAGGGTCAGAGCTAATATTTTATAAACAGTTGTTATTATCTTAAGGGTTATCCGTTAAAAATGTCCAGACCACAAACTATACGTTACATGGTCACCAATTATTATAATGTGGCCATGAGAAACTTAAATGAAATCCCTGACTTGTCTAGTTCACAATTGAATACTGTGTAAGTCCTACAATTTAATTTATGGAATGAATGGATTAAAAAGTATATTTGCCTTTGGTAATTTTATAGGTTTATACATGCTGAAGTGTTAGTGGGTCCAGTAAGTCTTTTCACCATTCTTAGAGCAGCAATGTGGTGCATTGGGTCGCTTTGCCTCATCACATCCCTAGAGTCCCCAAGGCAATCCTGAGCTGGAAAACACACTACGGGCTATTTGGGAACACTAATTAGCTTAATCTGCATGTGTTTGGACTGTGGGAGGAAACTGGAGGAAACCCACCAAGCCCTAGGAGAACATGCAAACTCCACACACACAGGCCTTGTGTGTATTCCTGCCTTAAGCCCAGGGTTCCCCAAGATAGGCTCTGGATCCACTATTACCCTTCCCAGGACCAACTGTTTTCTAAAGATGAATTAATAAATCCCCACATTTGTGTTTCTGTGGTCTCAACGGTCTAAAGCATTTTAGACTTATTTATTTTATATCACAGTTGCCATAAATTCAGGATTTTTTTGCTCACAAAACAGATACCAACGAACGTAACTCATGGACTAACCAAATAATCTCAGTGGTTATGTACGGATCAAAGATGAACCAATTTATAGCAGAATGAAAATATCTCCTCAGAATTAAATGTACCGGATTTTGCGTTTCCATTGTCCATGTTTTAAGGGTGCTTGTGCTTGTCCATGTTTCAAGGGTGCTTCTATTGCATTTTTAACCTACATAATAAGGTTTTTAATTAGACCTTAAAGACCATTGATGTATCTTTAAAGCTGTACTCTATATAAAGATAATTAAATGTATATGCAAAAGATACAAAAAAGACATTTGGTGGTACCAAGCCAGCAACAAATAACAGGCACAGTTTTACTTGCACAGTACTTTTTATTTCTTAGCGACAAGCCAAGGCAATGATGGACGTTTCTGGGAAGCAAGTGTCAGATGCATTCAAAATCATACAGATTAAACAGTGGTGCACCAACACAGTCTGATCTCCGATCGAGTCTTTTTTGTTCTGTTTTGCTCTCACATGTTTAGGTTCTGCAGCAGATCATGGGGGCTGCAGAATCGTTAAAACCAGCACTACAACTTCGAGCCTCGAGCTCCGTTCAAATGCGCAGGATGGATCTGAATGTATTGTGTTACAGTATTGAGACCAATAGTACAGAGTCAAACGCGATTGCTTACTTGACCATTAGTCGCTGAAAACAGCCTAAAAAACGCACGATGGTGGAAAAAGGCGCATGGGTGCGTGCAGCTCCCGGTAGACGCTCCCTTCTACATTGCACAGGGTTGCCAGGTTGGTTCAAGAAACACAAACTGGGGGGAGATTTTATATCAAATAATGCACTCCTACAAAAAGTAAACGTATAAATCACGCATAATATATGTCTACAAACCTAATATCTGACTACCCAAAAAACTGAATTATTATTAATAAATAAATAAATAAATAAATAAAAATAGAAATGCACTAATACTGGTACTAGTACTGAGTATTAGTTGCATGTTTATTTACACATGTTTGAAAAAGGTGCAGTCAGTGCTCTGTAATACTGCAAGACCTAAACCAGTGTACATTGTCACTTTAAGTACGCAATATTTCACAAGTAACAGTACATTTACATTAACTAAGGGCACAGCTCTTGGCCAAGTGTAATAGCTAGTCACAGCAGTGCAGAACGATTGGTTTTATACAACAATTCTAGAAACACTCACTTACTCACTGATTGTCTATACCGCTTTATCCTGTGTACAGGGTTGTGGGGGGTCTGGAACCTATCCCAGGACACTTAGGACACAAGGCGGGGCACTCCCTGGACAGAATGCCAATCCATCACAGGGCACACACTCACACACACAGTCATTCACACACTATGTGTAATTTGGGAACGCCAATCACCAAGCATGGAGAGAACATACAAACTCCATGCACACAGACCCCAAGGCGGGAATCGAATCCAGAACCTGGACGTGCAAGGTGTTTCAGACATTGTACAGCCATACAATGATTTTATTTATTTTTACTCTGTCAGTGGAACTCCAGAAGGTGCTACACTATGGCTATATACTCTGTGTGCATGGAGTTTGTATGTTCTCCCTGTGCTTGGTGGGTTTCCTCCGGGTACACCGATTTCCTCCCACAGTCCAAAAGACATGTAGGTTAGGTTAATTGGCGTTCACAAAGTTGCCTGTAGTGTGTGTGTGTGTGTGTGTGTGTGTGTCCAGGGTGTACCCCACCTCGTGCCCTAAGTCTCCTGGGATAGGCTCCAGGCCCCCCGCGACCCTGAATACAGGATTAAGCGGTGTAGAAGGTGAGTGAGTAAGTGAGAGTGATGCCGCTCGCACTATTGCATTAATCGTTTAAAATAAAATAAAAAGAAATGGTATGTTGTGAAAACAGACAAACAAAGAAAATAATATAGTCATATTGGTACAATCCACAAAAACAGTGGATTGTCCCAATTTATAAGCACTTTTCAAACACTATTTGTTTAATCAAATTAGTGGATTGATGCTAATTGTAGCATAATGTGTGACGACAGACCAGTGGTGGACAAAGTATACAAATCCTCTACTAAGGTACAATATTACTCAAATAGAAGTAGGAGTCCTCTGTTTACATTTCTATGTGAAAAAGTGTCAAAATATTAAGCTTGTATTTGTAAACTATAGCCTTGAGGTCAAAGTAAAAGTGTCTCCCTCTCTGTCTGTCTCTCTCTATCTCTCGCTCTGTTTCCAGACTGCAAACGTGATGTTTTGTCTACAACCATCTCAACAATCATTTCAACACCTACTACATGTTTAAGCATTTTATGGAGGGAAGGTAAATCATGCGATAATGTATAATAATCAGCAGGTGGCAACACTGCTGCTTCAAATGCTACAAACCAGTGTGTTCATGTGACAAACAAATGTAGTGAAGTAGAAAGTGCAGATATTTGTTGTGGGATGTAGTGGATTAAAAGTAAAAAGTTATCCACTAATAAAACTAATTAATTACGTATATGACATATACACAGTATGTAAAAAACTTTTACTCATGAAATAAATGTACTTAGTTAACTTCCTTCTCTGCGACAGATGATATGAAATGACAGCAATCTAGACATTTTTCATAAAAAGCAAAGAAGACTGCAAACTGTCTTTGTAGAAAACAGCAAGAAGCTCTACAGCATTATTGTACATTACGAGTAACCTGATAAAACAGTTTATGGCATATAAAATGCATCTTTAATAGAGAGAACAAGGGCTACATTATGTGTGTAATGCATTATTTGTAAGCATGGTCATTAAAAATCAAACGAATTGCTGTGAATTGCCTGAAGCTAATGGTATTCATGAGCATGAAGCTAAGACTTGCCCGTGTCAGAGCACTTCAGTTCTGTGAGCACTGAGTTCTGAGTCAGGCATCCCTTCACTGCTGTCACAAATATTACTCTAGGTAATTTTCTGTTCTCTATTAAAGATACAATCTAAATGGAATAACATCCACAAAAAACATAGTAAACTCTTCTTAAAGCAAGGGTGTCCAGTCCTATTCTAGAGAGAGGATGCAAATGCAGGTCCCAGATCAACTCATTATACAGGTGTCAGGATGGCGGGGTGGTCTAAGCTGCCAGACTCAAGGTTCAGACCTTTCTCCTGTGTGATAGAGAATTTTGGCTTCCAGTTGGCGGTGTGGTTTCAAATCTCACTTCTAACATGAAGAATTTTGTGGGGTAGGGGTGGCTCAGTGGTTAAGGCCTGTCCTACAGTTCAGAAGGTCTCAGGTTCAAAACCTGCCCCTGTTGGGCCATTGAGCAAGGCCCTTAACCCTCAACTGCTCAGAGGTATAATGGGATAAAAATGTAAGTTGTTCTGGATAAAGGTGCACTAAATGGTACTTTATATACTTTGGAATAAAATCTTGCATACAGAGTTTTAAATCATGTCTCCCTATGAATGCGTAATATTGTTTAGGGTACTGGTTTCAGTAGTGGTACTGGAAACGAGGAGTTTCCAGTAAATAAAAAAAAAACCGTACAATGAGCGATGCATCCCCATTAGTATTAAAGCGTAAAAACGCGCAATCTGGCAACACAGCGTGCCGAGGTCCCCTCTCCCCACCCCTTGTCTTGCATGTGGAGCGTCTGCTGGCGGACGGACTTTCTGCACCAGGGTTCGCGCCACTGCGGGGGGAAAAGCAGCAGCAGCAGCAGCAGCGGCGGAGGAGATGGAGATGGATTGCTGATATCTGCCTTTCCCGTTTCCCGTTTCCTTTTTTTTCCACCCGGCTGACGTCATGCTCCGCGTCTCTCCATAGTTTTAGCCGAACAAAATGAGGATTTCTTGCCATCAGCTTTTACTGATATTTTCCTGCGTCCGCGGACTCGCCATGGGGGCTTTTCCGAGCAGCGTTCAAATCGGTGAGTTGCGTAAAGCTTCCCGGGAGAACCGAGAGCGCTTCATCCTTCATCTCTCCGCTCATCAAGTCTACATGACTGAATGAATGAATGCGCGTGTCAACTTTGAAGCAAAGACTAGACACGTCCATTGCGCGTGCATGTGCTTGTACCTGCGCGTGTTAGTTAAATAGTAGAGTCTATTTACTAATGTTAATCGATTGCTGTTAATCCTGTCATCCGTTCACTGTCACGTAATCCGGCGCGCGCCACTGCAGTGCGCCCTAAACGCCACTAACCGGGATGCTCGACTTGGACAGAGCGGATTGGGCTGTTGTAGACACAGAACAGCGAGGAGAAAATCAGATAAAACTTTAAAGCATTTATTTTTCTCTTTTTTCTTGTCATGTTGCTGTTTTATTGCGCCAGTTCCTCGTTTAGAATTCACCAGGCGTTTTTGCGTCCCCGTTGCGCGCGCATTCCTCTGTCACCCAAAAGTGCCTTCCTTAATTGTATTCCAGCACTGCATCAAGCTCTGTGTCACGTTCTTTACATCCTTGCTTAATAAATATATAAATGGATGTATGCATGAATGAACGTGTCAATCACTGGATTGCCCTTGATTTAATAAAAATGCTGGTGTAATTCAGTTTGAGTCATGCACATACCCAGTTGTGCTCACAAAAGCGTGTGGTTTTCACCACTGGATCAGCTTGGACTTTTCATTTCCATTCACGCTTTAGATGTACATAGTTAAGCCATTTCTCCCAAATCCATAATCCTTATATTTGACACAAAATATAATATCTATCTATCTATCTATCTATCTCTCTGTCTCACCCCTGCAGGCGGGTTGTTCATCAGAAACACAGATCAGGAGTACACTGCCTTTCGCTTGGCTATATTTCTGCACAACACAAGCCCCAATGCATCAGAGGCGCCCTTTAACCTGGTGCCCCACGTGGACAACATCGAGACAGCTAACAGCTTCGCCGTCACCAACGCCTGTGAGTCCTTTGCTGCAATTGCTTTAAAATTATTAACAGCTGTGTCCATTCAAGCTGCTTAATTAGCCAGGGGAAGAACTGAAGAAGTGTCACTGGGGGGGAGGTCTTATCAGAGGTTTGGGGGTGGAGGTGAGTTGAGTGGAACTGAGCTGTTGCTAAAAAAACCTGAGACTCATTAATGGACACTGGTGTGAATGATCGAGCTGATAATGAGAGGTGTACGGGGCAGAGCAACTAGCACAGAGCAGTACGTAAGTGGTAAGTGGTGTTACGGTGGCAGTACACATGCTGCACTGTGATGAGCCACTTCCTGGCTTTTGTCCAGCCAGTGCTTGTGCCTCTCTGGGAGTCCTGTCCTCCGGCTCTTTACTGACACAAATACAGACTAAATGCACTCGCAACAGTGGCATTACTCTGTGTGTCTAACTGCATGTGTGTGTGCGTGTGTGCACCCTTCCCTGGTAAAAATAAAAAAAATCACTGCTCTTGCGATGTGATGTGAGCTGGAACACTGAAATTTGCGTTTGCATGGTGTATATTTGTTTTTCCACTTGCCTCAGTTTTGATGTCAAGCCATGTCTGACACAGTTTGTCAGCTGGTATGGCTCGTACATGCGTACTCTAGAAGAGAGAAAACGGTGCATTGCTAAGAGAGCTGCATCGCACCCGGGGGCAGTTTAGGCCAGCAAAGGCCTTTTTCGTGTTGCTTTCACAGCAAGACTCCCGCACCATCCTCTGCAACATTCAGGCTTTTGTCACTTCCAATCAGGATCAGACACACTAGCGTAAAGTAAGAACAGAGCAGGGGCAGCCATCATGTCAGCCATTCACAGTCTGCTCTGACCCACGCGTCAGCCTCAGCTCGTGCTTCTACCCCTGCGCCACACTGAGCTTTGCTTGCTTTTTTTTTCTTTTTCTTTTTTTGTTCCCTTCATCTGTAGTGGAATGTTCAAAACTCAAGGCAGTGACAAGCCTTTGCAGCATGTTGGCTGTGGTGTGTAGTAGAGGTGAAATCCATGGAATGGACTTGTCTGTTTGTGTCAGTAGAACAGACAGATTAATTTATCAAAGCAAGACTTCTTTATATTGGTAAATACATACTGCGGAGGTGCTAAAGAAAGGCCTATCTTGCATAGTTGAATAAAACCAGCAGCATCTGAGCTCGATAAAGGTTGGCTTATGCTCCCTCGTGATGCCTTCATAAGGTCAGAAAATAATCTCGTTTAGGGAAGTTGTGCAAAGCAGTTCTCAAAAGTCGCCCGTACTCCCAGTACCTCCATACTGATTAGCCAGACACACACTGTAAATCCACCATTTCACACCACCTCTCCTCACACATGTGCATCTTGTCAAGGGTCATAGCAATCTTCACCTCCTTCTTTGTGATACAACAAAAGCCCACAAATTCAACTAGGAGATTGTGAAGGTTGTGGTAATAAACCAGTGTTCTAGAGCCACGAGGAGACGCCTGGTCCCTAGAGTCATAGGTAGGGGTCGTAAGGTGAAGGTAGCAAACGTTCTATAGCAAAATGGAAATTGTCTTAGTGCATTCAATTGTCAGGGTGTCTCTGGGTTGTGTTATTTATCTTTGTTTTTGGTGCCAGCAATTGTTTGAAGAGACAACAGCAAAATGCATTCCCACTTAGTGTATACCAGTATTGTTGTCAAGTCATTTTATCAAGGGGTGTTCATGCTACTCGAATAAGTTGGCTGGAAGGGCCTATTTTCAATAACTGTATCTTTTTTGAACGAAAATAAAAATCATGCCAATTTCAAGCACAAACAGTTTTTCATTGATCTTACACATCAAGTCTGATGTCATATACAGGGCAAAAAGACTTTTTCATGGCAGACTACCACAAAACACTACATTATCATTCATTGACTTGGTAAAAATCAAGCTCTTAGATTTTTCTTGCAAGGTATGAACATCAGTAATGATATTGGTATTATATCCAGAATTAAAAAACATTGTATTGTTACCACCTGACCAATTACCATCCTCTGCTGTATCAGTGCCATTACCACTTTATACATTAAGATAATAACTGTACCACGTCACTTCTTTCCCACTGTTCTTCTTATGCCCTTCGCTTTATACCTTTTATATCCCAAGCACCGTCTTCCATTCATTCAAGGGACTGTTCATAAAGATAGGAATCCTTCTGGGCAATAAGGACGGATATGTCGGAAATTTATGTGGCCCGTTTAATTTGCTTGTGAGATTAAACGCACATGGTGTGCTATCAGTAATTCACGACAGCCCGATAAGTGCTGGTGTCATTACTGTGTATGAACAATCAGTTTCGGTTAAGCAGATTAGCCGCTCAGTCAATTACTCGCCATTTTGGGACCTATGTAAATCACAGTGGAGAAACAGCAGTGTTTGCCTCGTGTGAGTAGGTGTGATATTCCAGCAGCTCGAAGTAGTAAGGTTCATCCTTAACATTCTACCTTTCCTCCCCTCCTCATTTCCTCTAGCGGGCACAAATCTGCTTGCAGTCTGTTGCACACAGGGGCTTTTATTCCTCACCGGGGAGCCGTGGCTTCCATGGTGGGATGAGCAGAGGACAGATTATTCGTTTCCGATGATCCCTGTGCCTTGTGCAGTCTGCTTTTCCAATTCTTCCCTCAATTTCTTCTCCCGTTGATACTCCCTTATTTTGTTCAATCAATCCAATCAATGGCTAAATTAAGCAGAGTGCGCCGAGCATGTGCAGTGAGGCGTGACTGAGAGTCGTTTGACCGCAATATCCCAGTAGCTGGGGTTCCTTTGACCTTCATGGGGAAATTGTCAGATTTGGTCATGGTTGGAGCTGTTTTCTGTGTAATTCCTTTGTATCAGCGCTCCAGCGCTATCAGCTCCTGATAGCAGCATCTCCACACTGCCTTTTCCCTCTCTCACTGAGAGCAGTGCAGTCGCAGCATGGGAGAATTCAACTGCTCTTCAAATGGGTGGTTTCAAGAGCTCCACTTTAGAGAGGTGATATTTGATATTTGTTCCTACAGTAGGTTCAGATAATATTCAAGCACCCAAAAATGTAGCTTTTTCCCCATTGTTTTATTATAATACATTTATATTTAGGAGAAACTAAATGCAGATTAGTGACCGCCGAGTGGCGCAGTGGTAAAGTGCTTGCCCTATCATCTGGAGATCACTAGTTTGATTCCCTGGTGATGTTGTAACCTCTCGCAGCTGGAGGCCTAGAGAGAGCTGATTGGCCAAGCCCTCTCAGAGGGGAGGGATGAGAGATACTTAGTGAAAATCAGGAAAAAAGAAAATGGAGATTAGCAGGAACATGTTGTATTCGGACTTTGTAATGTATAGTATCTGTCAAAAGTCTGAACATAATTTTGGATTTATTTTCTACCTTCTAGAACAATACAGCATGTATTCAAAACTGTAAAATAACACATATGGCATTAGACAATTTAGTATCAACAACAACTTCTGCAACAGTCAGTTGTTATTTTAAGCCATGAATTTTAACTGTTCTGTACCAGTTGTTGCAAGAACAGTATTGTCAAGTGCATTTGCAAAACCCATCAAGCACCATGAAGAAACTGCCCCTCATGAAGACCTTCTCAAAACAGACAAAGGTGAAGTTCATTTATAGTTACGAGCCTCAAAAATGATCAATTATGCTGTTATTAAGGCTTTACAGAGCATAAGTAGCAGACATTTCTCAATATCAACTGTCCAAAGGAAATGATTGCGTATTTTGGATGCCTTCAGCATTGTTTACAAGTTTAAAAAGAAATAAAAAGGTGGAAAGACTGTAGAATTAGAAGGTGTGTCCAAACTTTTGACTAGTAGTGTACATGCTTGGCACCATTTCAAATCCATTACCAAAATGGAAGAACTCAAATGCAGAGAATGTTCTTGAAATACCTAAATATCAAGAATGCATCAAATAGTGGCAAGGCAACAAAGATGGATGTAAAAAAACTCAATTTGTAGGGATAACTTAGCCTCAAATTTATTTCTGATGTACTGTAAGACTGTATGGGTGAAAGGCCAGTTAGCTCTCTGCTTCATGCTCTCACAGTCACTCTGTGATGTTCACAAAAGTTGTAATCTTTTGGCTTCCAGAAGTCAACATATTAACCTCTCAGACTGTTAGGTCTTACGCACTGGGAGAGATCAGTAGTGGATAATAGGTGGGAACTGACAAAAAAAAAGCTAGAATAAAATAAACTTTTTTGCGATTCTGAGGCATGGATAACATTTGATCATTTCATACAATCACTCACTCACTCACTCGGCACAGGGTCGCAGGGGGCCTGGAGCCTCTCCCAGGAGACTTAGGGCATGAGGCGGGGTACAACCTAGACAGGGTGCCGATTCACCGCAGCATTTCATACGGTACAAGCACTTTATGAGGTTTTTTAATCTATTGCAGTGGTTAGGTTTCCTAGCTAGGAACAACCTCATGTAGTAACTTTACACTAATTGTTTCTAACCTTAATATATGGTATCTTAAACCCTTTTAGGAGTTTTCTCTGTACTTGTGTAACCCTGATTCTTCCCAAAAACAATCTCCATGGAGTTTAGTTCTGGAAACTAGCCGTTCTGTTTCTAGACTCTTTACTTATCTGCTCTTGTTAAGGATTAGATTTTGAAAATGACACCTTTTTAATTAATTCTCAGCATCTCATCTTGGCAAATCAGGACTAAATAAATCGAGACAAGGTATAATTGCAATGAACACCGTGGACTTTCCTCTCAGCTACAGTATTGTATAAACATATTAAAATGGCTTTGTGCTCACTTACTTATCGTCTGTACCGCCTTTTCCTGTATACAGGATTGCGCAGGGAGGGGGAGGGGGCACGAGGCGGGGTCCATTCTGGACAGGGTGCCAATCTATCACAGGGCACATACACTATGAGCATTTTGGGAACAACAAGTTAGCCTAATCTGTGTGTCTTATCCACCGAGCACAGGGAGAACATGCAAACTCTATACACCCAGACCTGAGGTGGGAATCGAACCTGGACCCTGGAGGTGCAAGACGAATGTGTTTGATGCCATGACATGCCCTGTACTCTCCGTTGTCTTGCGCACAGTTTGGTTACCAAAAATCAGAAGCAAGTGCTAGAGCCAAGAAGTGCCGTTTAAAGCCTGAGGCTTCTGGGTGGCCGTTTCTGCAGATAGGAACCCTCTGTGAACACTTTTATTTCGACAGTGCAGCACCCTATCTCTTCTGGCTTGTCCCTCCTCTTACATATTCATTATTGTGCAGGAATAGTGTTTGCATAAGTCGATGGTAATTCCTCTTCCGAAAGAGCCATCATGCAATCGTCTGCAGTAGGAGTCAGTGGTGAGCTGATGCGGTTCAATGAAGCAGAGGAGCTGTGTGGTGGGGGAAGAACGAAATGGAATGGGGTATTTGATTGACACGAAACTATCCTTAACAGATTCATGAACGCTGATTCATTACCATGGCTTTGATTTTCAACTGGGACTACTGTCAAAGCTATCACCAAAAAAAATCTGACCAGTTAGATTTGAGAATTCAATGGTGCTGTATAAGAAGAGGATAAAAGAGGATAAAAGACAGACACGGGCATGACATGAAGCACAATTGTGATTAGTCACACCAAAATGTGACATCAGTATTGTTTTGTATTGACATCAGGATTGTATTGTCATTCTTATTATCTAGACAGAGCTAGCATTAGGGAGCTGGAGAAGGAACGGTGTCTGAACAACACTGTCTGTCAAGTGCAGAAAAACAATCGCAGTTTTGTCTCTCAAATAAATTAGACTTATTTAAACTTTGCTACAGTTGGTGACTTCATACAGTACGAACAAGACATTTGGTTTTGGATGTATTTATGTTTCTATTCTTAAATATCTCTGCCTTGCTTTGTGATGTCCCTTCGATTTCAATTCATCCAAAAGTCCGAGCATGTGTCTCATGCTGTTTTTCACACTCTGCTGAACCGCTGTCTCTCTCTCGCCCCTTGCGGCATGACTCTGAGCAGTCTTTAAGTGGTTGGGATTCTCCTTCTGATTAGGGCTCTCTAGTGGCCGTGTCTCTGTGGGTCTAGTGTGAAGTTGGGAAAGGCACAGATCATCTTCGCCTGAGAAGGTTGAGGCTAAGACGAGACTCTAGGAACCGGAGGTGGAGGTTTGTGCCGCTAAGGGCTTGTTGTGTGGAACAGCGGTTCTCTCTAATGAGAGATTAATGTGGATGGAAAAGTCACGCGTTCCATAGAGTATTTCCCTTATTCTGTTTTCACACACATCTCTCCATAGCCAGACAGACATAAAAATTCATTGACCATTATTCCCTTCACACTCATGGTTTTATTTGAGCCCTTTGTGTAGCTGCCTATTTTTTTCTCTCCTCTTATTCCAGTGTGCAGTGATCTTTGTAAAAAGCTATATTTTTTCCAGTGATTAAATGCATTTGGATGTCCATCATACTAGCTCTCCATAAATCCTTGAACCAGGAGCAAGATATTTTTTCTATGAATTTTATTCACAGTGCTTCCATCGTTTGCCATTTTTGGACCAAGAGAAATATCACCACTGATAAGGGCCACCACTGATAACGTGCCACCGAGCAGCTGCCTCTGTCACGCTCACGTAGATTTAGTCGACTCAAACCCACTCTGAACTTCTTTAAGAGGCTCTCGCCAGGACAGCAAGACTCCTACCAATTGCAACATCACAACTTCTTGAAAAATCAGCTAGACCTTGGCTACAGTATGCATTAAGACTGCAGGCAGGAAGCAAGGAGCAACACTGACACTAAACAAAGAAGCTGGCTGTCAAGCTTTCTGCAGCATCACCATGCTTTGTCAGCCTTCTGCTGGCATTTTCAAATATGATTACAGTACCTTTATTGTCATTGTGCAAGATATTCAGTGAGAAGAGGAACATAGTCTAGAAGTAGACTGAGAGGATAAACATACTAATGTGTGCAAATGGAAAAAAACTCCAAGTCTTAGCAAAAATCATGATGTATTGAGTATTGTCTCTTCATAGACCAGGCGTTAACAATGACAAACCTTGGACTGCTCAGCCTGTGCTTACGATTTCTTCACCTGCTGCAGTGGATGTTCCTGATGGGGGTATAATATGTGTGCAAGCCCTTTATGTAGCCGAAAACACACAAAAAAAGAAAAAAGGGTCAATTTGAGCAGATTTCTTGAATAGCCGTCTAGATGCATGATGAAAATAATCACTTGGCAACCAGATTTAACGAACGGCTTTTGGAGCAACATTCCCTTTGAACTGTCACATTCAGAGTGGCCAATCATCAGAAGATCCCAAATTTGAATCTGTTTGTCAGAGGTCCATGCAAGCATGATTGAACCTGCTTTTCAGCACCTCTTGTTTCCCGTAGAGCAGAATAACTCCTAACAATAGAGTAGTAGAGAAAATAGTAGTGTTTAGCCGCTCATTAAAAAAAAAAAAAAGACTTGCTTACTTGTTTCAGTTGTATTCCAAGAAGCACAGAACCGTATTTTTAGCCTCCTGTCCTCTAGACTGATTGTTATTGTATGTTAGCGGTGAAGTGGATGCTAAAAAGCGACGACAAAATTGGAAATAAAAATAAGTGTAAACAAGTTTTATGTGTGGAGCCCTAGTCCAGGAAGGCTTGAATTCCAATTTCAGGTTCTCCCATAACAAGCAATTTAAATGAAAGTCGTTGGTGATATTTATGAGTGAACCCAGTTTGAATCTAAAATACTTACTTACCAGACATTAATGGTAAAAGTTAGATTTTGACTACGCCACATCAAACTAGTCCAGACCAGTTAACATTTTAGATATTTAGATCATTAGATCATTAAAATATGTTGGGGAAAATATATTCACTAAGTTTCCATATACGGTACTGTGCGAAAGTCTTGAGACTCCTCTCATTTTTTCATAATTTGCTTCCAAAGAGCCAGATTGTTTTTGGCGGGGCGGGGTAACACACGCAGAAGACAGCACTATCCGCTCCTTCCGCTTGCTCACAGATGCCCCTGATTGGCTGTAGAGCTGTGGTTAATATGAGAGCACTAAGTACCTCTCAATTCAATTCTTCCTCTCTGGGAGAGCTCGGCCAATCAGCTCCCTCTAGATCTCCGGCTGCGAGAGGTTACAGCATCACCCTGGAATCAAATCAATCTCCGGACGATAGGGCGAGCACTTTACCACTGCGCCACTCTGAGGCCCTGCAACCAATTTTTTAATTCTTTAGGTACTTTGCAACCAGTCGCAGTAAAACATTTGTTCCCATTTCCTTAATATAATCTACATTATACATGTTTTTATTTAACATGAAGAACTGAAGGGTGGCTCAAGACTTTTGTACTGTACTATAAATAAGTAAAAAAAAAAAGTGTGCCCGGATTTCCTGAGCACTAAGTTGTGTATAACATCTCTGTATAAAAACAGGAAGCTACTGAAGAAAAACTATTGCAATGTTTTAGACATTTGACCTTGCTGTTTGTATCAGGTCCAAAATTTAATGAGCTCAGCTGCTGCTTCTCATTCTTTAGACAATGTACTAAAGAGATTTCCGGAAGGATGCTCATCCTCCAGTCAAGCTGAAAACATCATGCCCCTACCATTTGGTGTCAGCGGTTAAAAAAAGATGTGTCTGTAACCTTTTTGACATTATATAATATTTCTGGTGAGATAGTGATTTATCCAATAGGAGCCAACTCTGAATTGGTTATGACAAAAAAAAAAATAGAGTGGAATTAAATAAAATGTTGAGCACTATTTTATTTTTGGGAATCGGAGCTATTTCTCACCAGACCTGAGGGTCAAAATATTGATGTTTCTTCTTAAAGTCTATCTAGATTCTGAGTAATTTAAACCCATGGTTGTCATCTGTGAGATCATGTATCAAGAATAAAACTAATTTAGTTTCTAGCCCCCTCTGAGTGTGTGTGTGTGCGTGTGTGTGTGTTACTTTGGGGTAAAAAAGAAAACGGAAGGTGTGGCAAATTTATGTGACTGACGTTTGTGCTGCATTCGTGCTTGTTATACATTAAATAATTAAATTTTTATTTTTAGCAACATGGTGGCCCCATGGGTCATTTTGCAGCATCACAGCTTCAGGGTTTGATTCTGATCCTGAGTTAGTGTGTGTGACATTTCGGTGAATGTTCTCCTTATTTCTTCCTTGGTTTCCTTCATACAGTATCTTACGGTTTCCTCTCACCTCCCGGAGCTATGCTAATAAGTGGACTTGCTAAGATAAGTTGCTAAGATAAACTGTGAATAAGCGTGTGAACGTTTGTGTGTGTGTGTGTGTGTGTGTGTGTGTGTGGCAATCCACAGATAAAGCAGTTACTAGAAGTAAGATTTGTTTTTAATTTCAGGAACCCATTTAAAGTTTCTAGCTATGTAGCTTAGATTGGATATGCAAATTGGTCAATTTAAAGCTTCTTGCACAAATTATTTGTTTGTGAAGTTTTGTTATCAGTTCAAATTTTAAGTCAGTAATCCTGACGTTGGATGACTGTTAAAACATGTTTGTAATATAGTAATGTAGTAGCTGTGGTGATGTCCGTGATGACCCAAACGCAATGGTGCAAATACAACCTCAAAACAATGAAAATGAAAACTATTTGAAAATCTCAAGCATTTATGCTGATTAACATCCATTTGCACACTGTCTGATCACGTGGTCGCTTTAGTTTCAAACAAGGTTTAGAATTAAAATAAGATTAGGATGGACACAACAGCTTCCCACACACAGCATGTGTATCTCATGTCACACATCCCATCTCTCCATTTATGTTTCTTTCAGAAATATTACTGTGAGTTACATCTTAGTTCCAGAATTACTGAGCCGTCATATGGTGTTTTCGGTGCTCGTTGTTATGTACACACATTTACAAGTTCCAACAGCATGTTCCCACCATGCGGTCCACTGGTCAGCATGCAGTGTTCTCGCTGCAGTGTTTGAATCTATCTCATCCCATTGGTTTGATAATAATGTTGCTTTCAAGTCAGTTTTTCAGGAGGCTTAGGGCATGGGGTGCCAAGCCATCACAAGGAATGCACAAACACACACTCACATTCACACACTATGGGCAGTTCGAGAACGCTGCTCATTCACAGACTATGGGCAATTTGGGAACGCCAATTAGCCTAATCTGCATGCCTTTGGACTGTACACCGACCCCGAGGCAGAAATCGAACTCATGCGATGGAGGTACAAGGCAACAGTGCTAACCACTAAGCCACCTTGCCGCCCCCCAGGTCATTAAAAAAAATAAAACGTTTTGTTTGTGGACATCTGATCATCACACCCATGTGTGCTATTTGAAAATCCGGTTGCAGATATAGTCGCCCTTGGATGTTATAAGGACCTCCACTCTGTGGGTAGGCTTTCCACAAGATTTTGGAGTGTGACTGTAAGGATTTGCTCACTCAGCCACGAGAGCATTAGTGAGGTCAGGAAAGCAAACCATGTCTTTATGAACTTTGTGCATAGTACCAATGTCATACTGGGACAGGTTTGTGCTTCTTAATTTTAGTGAAGGTCAGTTGTCCTGGTAATATCAGCAGTTTTGCGTGAGATAATGGAATCATTGCTTTAATATTGATGTAGTACATCTGCAATGTCCTTGATTTCTAAAGGAGTCATAGAGTGAACTCGTACACCCGTACTAGTGTTTAGCAACATAGCAAAACCTCTCTGCTGTATCAATCACCTACTTCTTTTTGAGTGATGGCCTGAAGCAGGATGAAAACCGTTGGATGAAGAATGAGAATGTGTAATGTCAGAAAAACTGACATGGGAGGGAGGGTGAATAAAAAGCCTTTGCTGAGGGAGAGTGTGGCTAACCACACAAGACAGGCTTTTGACTCGAGGCTTTGTTTAGAATGGATCTCTTGTGTGTTTGAGAATTTTTTTTTTTTCACTTACTATAGCAATGTTGAATTCTGAAAACTTGTTGGTTCTTAGATTGTGTTGAATAATTTTAATTAACATCAACTCTGATAATATTTCTGACTGCAATGGTAATAATATACATACACAGTATATATGACCACAGGGCAGTGGTGGGTCATTCAGTTAAGGCTGTGGGTTACTGGGCTAATGATTGTAAGGTCGGGGATTAAAGCGCCTGCACCACCAGGATTCCATCATTGATCCTTTGGGCAAGGCCCTTAACCCTATCTGCTCTAAGGGCACAGTATCCTGGCTGACCCTGTTCTCTGACTCCAGCTTCCTAACTGTGGAAATATGTGGAAAAAAATAATTTTACTGTGCTGTAAGGTACATGTAACAGATATTTGAATGAATTCATTAATGTGCCCTTACTAATATGTTATCATTACTTGTATAATTTTAAAAAGGTGTCTCTAGTGTTAGCGGTAAAGCTGTAAATGTTTGGCGACACAAGAAGGTTTTTACTGCATTAGGACTTTATCAGCTGCTTAACATTGCTTTAACATACATAGTAATGGTACAGAATTTATTTCACACAGATTCCACATCCTAAATTGTAACTAAACCATTAAAAATCTAATTACTGGAGTATAAAAGGAAGCTATGGTAAGTGCCATTATTGGAAAATTATTAATATTTTATTTTCTTCTTCATCATACTGCAACACATAGTCACAGATTAGTTTTTTTTTTTTTATAACAACACATCTGCAATATAAGATCACTTGAAACTTTTTCCCCCACAATTTTTAGATGGAAATCACCAGTCTCCTACCAATACAATATATAACAATATCTAGGTGCCGATACGGTAGTTTCTGGAAGTATCACAATTTTATAAATATCCTGTTTTGATATTACATTTTCCAATTATTTTGTTACAATTTAAAAAAATTATTTTAATAAGTTTAATGAATAAATACATTTATTCTATTCCTTATAACATAACCTTTCTCACTTAAAACCTATTTAACCTATAAAACCTATAAAACCTATGTGTGAAAAGGTTACAGACATCATCCATGAAAAAAATCATCATTAGGACTAACAATTGATCTATGGCTATGCTTAGAACTTAGTCTACCTTAATTAAAGTGTTTAGTGGCAATTATTTGACAATGTAACAAATAGACAAACCTGACAGTCTTAACAAGCAACAGGTGCGAACAATTAACTACCAGTTAACTACAGAAGACTAAGAGGAAACGCTGACCATATAAGGGCACCTATGTTAACCGTGCATGAATAGAGAATCAAGGTTGCAGATTCAGATCAGATCTTAATGCATGGTGTAAATTAAGCTTATGTTATGTGAGTCATACTGAGCAGTCTGGCACAATGGGATGTGAGAATACAGTAGTCAAAGGAGCATAGATCAAACCTCAACCTTCGACATCTCTTTCTCTTGTGTACAATTAAAAGCAGTTTACTACGATGGCCTGATTGATTCTTTACCCCACAATAACATGTTTCACAAAGTGCATCCACATCTCTTTAATGTTTATGGGGGAAAACAGAATCAGGAAAGGCTGCCAAGAAATGAGAAGAGAGATAGAGAGAGAGATGGGGGAGGAATCGGACAGAGATTGACATGTGGCTGATGCAGACTAATTAAAGTAGAAGAAATTAGAGATTTATAGCAATCTTCTGCTGATGTGTAGAACCAGGCCAGGGGATTAAGATGCCAAGGGTGGCAGGTGTAAAGATATTTACGAAAACATCAAGTCCTACAAAGTAAATACGTAGATTTTTTCTAACATCATATTTGACATATTTGACGTGGTGCATTGCAATTTCCGTTTCAAGTTGGAGCATATGAAGTCTACAGTGATCATTTTTAATGATTGTCCTGAGCATTTTTAACGCATAAATTTGTAAAAAAAACAAAAACAAAAAAAAAACATTGTTTTCATATAAAGTATGTGCGTCCCCTCAACACATTCCCACGAGCCCTATCATCCGGAGATCGTGAGTTTGATTACCGGGTGATGCTGTAACCTCTCGCAGCCGGAGGTCTAGAGAGAGCTGATTGGCCGATCTGTCTCAGAGGGGAGGGATGAGATATATTTAGTGCTCCTACATTAATCACGGCTCTACAGCCCAACAAGGGCGTTTGTGAGCTCACGCAAGTGGAAGGAGTGGATAGCGCTGTCCGCTAGTAAGCGCGGTGCGTGAGCGAGCAGTTCGAAAAGATGCGGTCCGCTGGCGCTGTGGTTCGGAGGAAACACATGATAGTCTTCGGCCCTCCTGACTGAGTGGCAGTAGTAGCCTTAATGTGGGAGCCATCTAGTGGCGGGGAGGAATTGGACACGACAAAATTGTGGAGAAAATCGAGGAAAAATTCAAAACAAATTTAAAAAATTGCTGCTAGCATTTTTTTTTTTTTGCGCTAGCATTCCCACTATTATTAGAGCTAGAATTGCCACTAACATTTCTGGGAAAATAGAGACGTACATGTATACAGTGATGTAATAACAGGACTCTCTAGCCCATGGAAAAACCAAGCTAGTTCTTGAACTATTGAACTTTGATAGTTCACTATTGAACTGGAACTAGCCAGGCATAGCCAGGCATGAACTAGCACCTCGGTCATTTTGGTGGAAAAACAATCCCCTCAGTTTTTGAACAAAGTGCTGAAATTTTTTTTGGATAAATCTTCATCAACTTAATCGTCTGAAACTGTTAGTAAGAGAAACAAAAAAACTAAAAATTTTTAGACAAATGGTTGAGTGAATACTTCTGGATTGCTTTCGACTGCGAGAAATTGTTCATGTACTGTACGGTATTTACAGATCCTGGAAGGTCGAACGGCATGGTACAATGATGTAAAAATCAGAATTTTCAGCATTCAACTTTATTAAGACATGTTGAATTACATGAACATCAGTCTGCTATTTAGGCACCCCTACTTCGACAAGACCTTCTGCGGTGCTAAAAGAATAACACATTCAAGGAGGATGAAGCCATTACTGTAGTTCTCAAATGGGCCAATGAAAATGGTAAGCGTTTATTGTGGGACATAGTTGTTTAAAAGTATGTCCATCCCTCAGACCTATGATTTAGATAAAAAAAAAATCATCATTGAGTCTTTAATAAAAATGTGAATTCTACAGGAAGCATGAAGTCTACAAACAGAATAACTAACAACAACAAATAAAAGCTTCTCAACAGTTTCTGCAATATGTAGGAGTATGGAGTAAGTTGGTCAGACACTTGTGTCACTAGATCCGTTCCAGTAATAGAATAATCTTATTTTGGTTACACCGGGAAACAACAAAATAATATAAGAGGAAGCAAATCAAACAAATTCTATCAAAAGTAAGTCTAGCAAAACTTACAGAAATGTACTCATACACATTTTCACTTCATGTTGTCCATTATAGTGGATCCCAACCTGTTAAAACTGCAGTTTTTTGTGACCTGAAGATAACTCACGTCCAACCTTTTTTCAAACTTGATATGATATAGGAAACAGTAAATTCCAATTAAAAACCAAATAGAGAAGGTTTTAGGTCGGGATGGAAAAGAAAACATAAAATAACCCAATGAATACTTTATTAAAGCACCATTTATATATAATACGTTACTCTGGTGTTTGGAGTAAAAGTGCACCAACTTGGTACATCATAATTTGTTGGTGTAATTCTGTGGATCTTCTGTGCAAAGCCCTCTTCAAGTAATTCCACAGGTTTGCAATAAGCTTTACATCAGGGCTCTGACCGGGCCATTACAAAGCATTGATCTTCTACTTCCTAAGCAATTTCTTTCTTTGTTGACTTGAATTTGTGCCTTATCCTGCCATATCTGTGTTATAATCATCTACAATTCTGCTACAAACTGTGCTAAACTGGGCTGAACCATCACTAACCAGCTAAAATACACTTTTTAACCTATAATGTACACCTCATGATTAGCTATTAGTTGTCAAAGACTGCTATGATTTTTCACTTTAGATCTCAATGACTACAAAAGCTGCATGCCTTCATAATAAGCATCACCATCTGCCGTGTAATATTAATTAGAGCTTACTATTTAGATTTAGTAGTTACTGGAGCATACAAAGTGATCCATACTAAACAATTTTTTTTTTTACTCTGTGATCCATTGTAAAGAGGCACAAATCAACTATGAAATCTACAAAGCACCTACAAACTTCTACAATCCACCTTCAGATACAGTATTTCATGAACTGCCACAATATTTACTACAACTTAATTCTGTCAAAATGAAACCTTCACTATGTTATATATGACAGGAGTACAGAATACAACAATCATTCCCACACTGTTCCAAAAAGCAGGAAAGGAATTTAAAAAAAGGAAAGGAAAAAAAGGAGGAAGTTTAGCATGGAGGTTATTATGAGCAGCACCATGGACAGCTCTCTCCTTCTTCAACTCTAGTTTACCATTACAAAAAAAGGGGACGCCATCATGTGGCGTTACCTGGCATTACCGTATATCTACATTGTCTACAGCTTTTGATTGTTACAATGTGTGCACAAAAACATATTTTGTAAGAAATACACAAGAGCTGCAAACAAACAACAAAAAATGTCAGTATTGGCCACATACTGTCATTTTAAACATACAAGTAGCTGAATCAACCCAGAATTTCACTATTGGTGCATTCTTATTATTGTTTAGTTTTTTTTTTGCTTGAATTTTGTTAGAGATATATTACAATGAAGGTAAAAAATATCTGATTCATGTATTATGACAAATTTATGATTGCTGGGGAAACTGCAGTGGTAATCACCTGACTGCAAATGCCCTTTTTCCTGGCTTCACCTTTCATCCAAAAGTCTATTCATTCACACTTAATTCATTCAAGCCAGATGCCATTTTGCTCAGCCGGGAGGCTCGCTTCACAGATCCCGTGGCAAAAAGAAGTGATTTGATGTTGCATGTTGGTATGAAATGCAGTCATTTAGTATTGTGTTTTGCCAAAAACTGTGTGCATTCAGAGCATCTAATATAACACGCTTTATGTGATTTTGTGTAGACAGTATTTGTAAAGAAAATATTTTTCTAGATTTAGATATATTCATTTTCTGTATTACATCACTGAACATGCTTAAGGGTTAATAAGCTGCGCATGTGGTAATGCTAGTGCATGGCTGTGCAGTGTGTAATTTGTACATTACATACGTACTTTCTTATGTACGGATGAGTCTGTGTGCAATCCTATGGATGTAACTAAAGACACGTCTGTGTGTAATGCCGAATACAATGTGACTGAATCTTATTTCTCGAGTGCAGTAGCCACTGGTAGTTAGCAAGGTGAAATGTGTGAAGTCAGCCAGCTGTCAGCATAACAGAAGTCAGATCACCAGGGATTGTTTCATTACACCAGAATTGTCCATATTTTAGAATTTTTCCTAGGGCTCATATCCAGTCAAAAGACAGACAGATTACTGCTTGAGGCCAGTTGGCCAACTGCTGTGCACACTGCATGCATTTGCATTTTCTTGTGTGTTTAGTTTGCTATATTGATTTGTGGTACTTTACATTTTTTGCATTTAAAATTTGAATCTTTAAGATGAAAAGATTTACTTTCACGTACCTACTCACTCACCATCTGTACCGCTTTATCCTGTGTACAGGGTCGCAAGGGGCCCGGAGACTATTAAAGATTTATAAATAAGATGTTTGTATGTAGGTCCTAGTTAAGTTGGCTTTTCTTTGGAGCTGTGCACACAATTCAGGGCTCATTTTTATGCCTCAGATCTAGGGTTGGGTATTGTTTTTTTTTCTTTTTCGAAACCGGTGCCAAATCGATACTTTTAAAATGGTACCGGTGCCAAAAACGGTGCCTGAACCAATATTTTACAAAAGCCACAAAATGATGGTGGATGACTCAAGAATACATTTTTATTGAACAAAAAATTTAATGCTTAAAATT
>JAQMYK010000011.1:11420051-11430687 GCA_030014345.1 Clarias buthupogon | reverse complement strand
GGTTCAGGTGAACTTCTATGTCACCTGACCGAGGTGCAACCTGGGAAATGAAGTTTTATATCAAACAAAAGACAAACAACAACACAAACAAACTAAAGGGGCGCTTGGCGCCCTCTAGGGGTTAACCCTTACATTTGTGCATGCTTTATTTTAGTTACTAGGCTGTTAAAAAGCTCAAATGGTTAAAATGTGATTTTACAAAAATCTCATACTCCGACTCTGTTTTGTCACAATGGATGGATCAGGCTGCAGTCGTGTTTATGGTTCTTTAGGTATGCAATTAGGTATTAATAGTATGTTGGTTGAGTTTGAATTAAAACATATAGCAAAGTCCTGCTTTGATTGTGATTTTGTTGTAAATCAAACAGAAAGTAGTAGCAGTGAATGAGATTGCGGAAGAAAGTGTTACGTTTCGTTGCACACAAAACCTTTTTAATGAAAAAGATTACAGAAGATCATGAGAAATTTTAATAGCAATATAGAAACTTATTTATAGTTTACATAATCATTAGCCTCCTCTACCGGTTTTGTTTTCACTTCGGTAGTTAACAGTGATAACAGCCCCCTATCATAGTACAAGTGTGCGCCGTTTAACCAACCGCCTGTCCATCAGTCGTCCTCTAGGGTTTATAACATTACTGTAATAGCGGACAGAACCAGACAAAGCGAATACATCAGCTTTCCACACACACTGCGTCTTATGTTTCTTCTACACAAATCGCTTGTGTGCCTTTTAAGTGTTGTAACATTTGTTTCTCTGCTTTATTTCCTTTAGAAAATATTACAAAATTTCATCATGGCTCCAAAATACAGCAACACCAGTACAAGTAAAAATCAGAACAATAGGAAAAAAAGGACATATCAGTTGGGAAGTGAGAAGGTTGTACTAAAAACTACATCTCAATGATTGCACTACCTTATCCCACAAAGCTTTTTTAGTTATACAACATGGTGGTTGTACAACATTCAAGTCTCATTATACCATATTCATAAAATTAATTGTGGACGTTAAGAAACGCATATCTGTCATTATTACTGCTGGAGTGACTACAATGGCAGTAACAGTGTACGCGTTCTTTTTCTCGACTTCCTCCTAAAGTCCGCTTTTGCAAAGCCAGTAGTTTCGCTACACCGAGCATGTAACAGAAAGAAGCGATACGATTGACTGGTCATGACACGTCGACTTTTGTTCAAAAATGTGTCTGAAATTTGTCATGATTTTCTTAAATCATGGATGTTTATAGCTCCTAAAATAAAGATATACTATACTGTTTTTTATATAAAATGTTTTGTAATAGAAAATCTTGTATGCCAGAGGAAAATAACTGGTCTAAAAAAGTATGAAAATCCCATTTATTGTGTTTTATTGTTATTGTTCATCTTGTTTTTTCATTATGTTAAAGAATTCTCCAGAAATTTTCTACAAATAAATTTAACCATTAAAAAACAGTTGCATATTTTTATAACAATTATTATTATTATTATTGTTATTATTAATTAATAATAAAAAAATTATAACAAAATGCATGTTTTAATATAAAATATACCACATTGGAGTTAAATTATTGCATCCGATTGGTCAGAAGATCATTGATTAATATCAGCTGCAGCTGCAATTCATAGGATGATATTTAGGTGCTCGTTCTAATATGCTATCATTTATATGTTTATGTGGTGGACACTTTATTAAATTGTTCACATGCTGAAGTTTTCTGTAAAAAGAATGTTTATTTTCTTGACATTTCTGGAAGGAGTCTCCATTGTCAGCTCAGAAAATTCTTACAGTGTGTCAAAAGTTACAGTGTGTCATAATTATGTGTTGTACTTTGTTTAACATTACAAGCTGCATTTTATAAAATAATTTTTATCTCTTAAGAGACCCAGTTTAATACTGAACTAAGCACATTTTCGGGCCATATAAAAACTGCATTTACAGATCAATGATATATTTAAGCGTTTATTTAGCTTGGGTCATTAATGGACATCCAAGGACATCTTTAAATTTACATTAATGACATTTGGCGGATGTTCTTATCCAGATGTGCTTGAAGTCTTTTTCAGTAAATTCATGCTGATTCTGGTTCACTTAGTTTATGGACTAAGAATAGCATGTCTAGGTATCCTAATAGTGATATACTGAATAAGGAAAAGACCACAGACTGCATACTTTTAGGTACTACAAGAAGATTTAGGTCTTTAGACGTCCTTGTTCACTGTATGTGTACTGTACTGTACATGCATTTACAGGTGATAAAAAAATTCTTTCTGTTGAGAGCTGAAATGTATAAATTGTTACCAAGGAGATAAGGACATTTATCCAGGTTGGTAGAGAAAGCAGCATCCTAATGGGATGACTGGGTCATACTTGTGAACCTTTTCGCCTGAGGCTATCATACACAGCATTTTCTACCTGAATAACATTAGGTTTATTTCATGCTCAGTAACTTCACTAACATTTCGGTATCTAAATAACCTTTTTCCTTGCCATGCCATGTCTAAACCTTCAGTCTGAAGATGTGTGCAAATTTGTCCTCTTTCCGATTCCTGGAATCTCTCCAGGCTGTGCGTGATCGAGGTTTATTTTTAGTCCTTCTTGCTCAATTTAGATAGAGGAAAGGGCCATTTGGTATAGTTTTGTTAAATCAGGTTTAACAAAACCAAATGAGATTCGGCAGGGATGGATGCTCCGCTGTGGGCTTTTTGTTGAGTCGAGGGAGTTGCAATAACTCCACGGAGCTCCAGTAAATGCTGTTATACTCTCTGCCCTGTGTAAAGCCCTGGTGTTATAGAGGGTGTCTGTGCGAAAGGGGAGACATAAATTCCGGACCCAAGCAGTGTCGATAATGCTCGTTATAGTTCGTAATGAGGTCACAAGCGCACTATCTGGCTCTGATAGAGATTTATAGAGGCTGTGACTCACTGGAGTGCTCCATGTAAGGCCACCACATACCATCCTGTTGGACACATACACGCTTTGGTGAGGCCATCATACACAGCATACAGTACACAGCAGCTTCCACCAAGTATTACTACGGAAATACAGGAGACACCTTAAAGCTGGGCTTTTGTAGCTAAAGCAGTCCATTAGCAAATACAAACTGATGAATTTGCTTAAATTAATAGGGTGTGGAAAGTAAAAAATGCTGGAGGATCAGCTACCAGGCAAATTTTATTCACATCAGACGAACCATTTTCTTAGCTTGTCTCGCATCCGGGAAAAAAAAAGAAGAAAAAAAAAAACACAGTTGTGTGCATCGCCATTTATAGTGACCTTGACAAGGATAAAGCACTCACTAAACATGAATGAATGACTGACTGAATGAATGAATGTTAGCAATGTTGACACCTCAGGGATATCAGATATGTCTTGATTTGTGATTAACTACACGATGAAATGTGTATGAAATGCACAGGATGATTTCGAGCTGTTTCCGAATATTTTTTTGAACCAGGATCATGGAAACAGTTCTGCCTTAGATGGAGCTTTTTTTTCCAGGAGTCATCATTTTATTAGCAAGCCCACTGGGCAAGGAAACGTTTTCCCTTCAGCTACCCAGGCCCATGTTTTTTGTTGCCTAGAAACTTAATTCAGCTAAATAGTGATCACTAATGTAATGCAATACCATATGGCAAGCTAGTTAGTTGTATTAAAATGCATTAAAACCGCTGACAGATGAAGAAAAATAACATTGATTACAATATTACAGTGGCACCTGTCCATCTGTGGGATATATTAGGTAGCAAATTTAACAGTCCGTTCTCAAAGTCGATGTGCTTGGAAGCAGGAAAAATGGATCAGCCTGAGGATCTGAGTGACTTTGACAAGGGCAGGATTGTGATATCTAGACAAGTGGGTCAGAGGATCACCAGAATATCAGGTCCTGCGAGGATTTAGTACCTACAAAAAGTTGTCAGAGGAAGGACAGCTGGTGAAACAGACAGGGTCAGGGGTCGCCAAGGCTCACTGATACTGTATGTGTGTGGGGAGTGAAGAATAGACTGTCCGGTCTGATCCAACAGAAGAAGGTGACTATGATAGAAAGGTGCCAGAACACACAGTGCATGGAGCTTGCATCTGCAGACCTGTCAGAGTGCCCAGTCTAACCCATGTCCACCACTGAACGTTCCTGAATAGGGTATGATAGCATCAGAACGGAACCATGCATCAATGGGGTAAAGTGGCTTGGTCTGATGAATTGTTTTATTTTGCGTGACGTGAATGGCTGTGCCTCCGTGTGTGTGTCACTTTCCTGGGAAAAATATGGCACCAAGATACACCACGGGAAAAAGGCAAGCCGGCAGAGACAGTGTGTTGCTGTAGACAATGTTCTGCTAGGAAACCTTGGATACTGGCGTTCATTTGGCTGTTATTTGACATGTACCACATACCTAAACATCATTATAGACCAAGTACACCATTGCAAGAGGGCAGTATTCCTTAATGGCAGTGTCCTCTTTCCGTCGGATACTTGTTTAGGAATTGTTTTAGGAACACAACAAAGAGCTCAAGCTGTTGACTCTGCCTTAAATTCCCAAGACCTCAATCTGACATGGGACAAACAAGTCCATGAACGTCCCAAACCAAAACAAAGGGGTTGGAAAGCATGCCCTGATATGCCCCAGAGCTATTTTCTCAGCATAGGAGGGTTCTACACAAAATTAAGCAGGTTTTATGGCTGATCAGGGTGTTTTTTTGTGTGCTCCAACGTCCATTTCTCCAAAGTCCAATCTTTATCCTCCGTTTTAAATTAAAATCTATTCAATTCATTTCCCTATTAATTGTTATGGCTGTGCAGAGGTTTAGTCGCAATCCTGTGAGTTTCTCGTCACATTGTGTGTGTATAGCTATATAACTATGATTTCTACCATGTTATGATTTTGATCTGATTAAATGATCCTAGTTTTTTTTTTTTCAGTCCACATGAAGTTGACAGATCATTTCAATCCCTTTAGGTTTTAACAATGGGCTCTTAACCCATTTAAAATCTCCTTAGTTGTTTTCTTTGCTTGATGCAGGCTATAAACATTGACATTGGAACAGGTTTTTTTTTTTTTTTGGCCAGAAGCGCATGTTGTATATTTTATATACACTGTAGATTGTCTAGATGAAAAGCTATGCAGTAAATCACATCTGTGAATCTTTACAGCTCTTGTGTGTGCCACTCTGAGAGTAAGCTTATCTTTTTTATGATCTCAGAGCTTTGCCTGTGTGCTGTGAGATAACACATTTTGGAAGCCAGCCTCAGATGGAGTGCGTCCGATTTAGCCGAAATTGTTCATTCACACAATCTTCATCAGTGAAATAAATGCGTATCCCTGGGACAGGTAACAAAACCCTCTTTTCGAGAGCCTTAATTATATTGCAGTGCAAAAAGGCTGCATAATGCTTCTTGAAAGAAAGACACAATCTTGTTCTCTATCCGCGTCAGACACCGAGGTTTGTCATGTCAGCGTCATTTCTCAATTTTCTGCAAGAACAGTCAGTCCCCTGCATGAGTTTTTATCACAAACACACTGCCGCAGTACCGCCACTAAGGTGTTTCTTATCCAGTGCAGAAATAAAGCTTTATACATTTGACTGTCTTAAACTATTTTGCCAAATGCTGCCTTTTTTTTTTGCAGAAGAAGAGCTGTGAGCTGAGGGAAGTGACATTGTGCAATATTGAGACATGTCTTCTCTCCCAGCTGGAGTAACCAGCAGGAGGAAACACACCCAATTATTCAGCCATGAGCCAAACCTGCTGCCATTCGCAGAAATCAATCATGATCGCACGCTACTCTTACAAACGTGTGCACATGCACCTCACACACACAGAACCAATTATTTACACACCAGTGCACACGTACGACAAATCCTCAAGGGAAAATAGACTCTATTTTAGGATGTGCATGAACTAAGGTGAGAACTGCTGAAACGAGTATACTGTTAGCCTTGATTATTATTATATGATTATTATTATGCTTTTTGTGTTGTGGTTATTCCTTCGAGGTTGTTTTTCTTCTGCGTGGGGAAAAAAAGGCAAGCCTTCATCACGACACTCTTCGTACAGTAAAAGTGAAATTAATTTCCCTTAGCCATGTGGAGAAACTTAAAGGCTGTTTCTGATCCATTAAGTCACCGCCCCTGAAAAGTCTGCCAGGTTGAATGTAATTCAGTGCCAGAAGAAGAATAAAACATGAGGAAATGGAGTTATTGTAACCACAGAGTTTGCTAAGTTGCTCATTAAATTGCAGTACACCCCGAAGCATTCTATTGCAATTTGCCAACATTTACACACTTCTACATTTATTAAAAAAAATATTTGTATGATTTATTTTTTCCTCGTTATTGTTATCGTTAATGTTGTGGAATGACCACAGAAAAAGATGGGTTATATTAATGAGGTTGTAGCAGTTAGGTAGCCTTAACCATTATAGGTGTAAAAAAAATTTAAATTCTGTACAAGACATTTGATAAGTCTTGGTCTCCGAATGAATAAACTCTAGCTTTAACTATTGCTGGGAGATTTTCCCTGTAAATTCATTTAGATTAATTTAATAGAACAGGCAGCTAGAGGTGGAAGATTTAAATGTAGTTTGTTACTGTACTTTTCATCTATATATACTTTAATTGACTAGTTATATTTGAGGAGACTTTTTACTTTGATTCCACTACATCATACATCAAGTATTGATGCTTTGTACTTCACTGCATTTCTGCATGGTGTTGCGTTACATAACAACAGTGGTGTGTGATATGCGTTGCGTGAATATCTCCCCCTGCTGACTATTATGTGTAATTGCGAGATTTGTTGTTCCTCAGCAGGTGAGCGGGTGTTTGAAATCAGAGGCGGAAACGGTTGCAGACAGCGACGGAAACAACATGTTTATAGTCAGGAAGCACAAACACACAGAGAGAGAGAGAGAAAGAGAGAGAAAGCAAAATAAAGAGTTTTTACAATGACTTAAAGGCTACTGTGAGCTAATATAAGTACATTTAAAGGTGAGTGCTTTTGTACAGTACTTTTACTCAAGTACAGTAGAAATGTAAATAGAGGAACGTTACTTTTACTTGAGTAATATTTTACCCAGGGTATCTCAAGTGCAGGGTTTGTGTATGTACTTTGCCTACCTCATGGCCATGTAGCAAAATATTCAAATATTACTTAAGAGTTATGGAATTTATACAGGTTTAAAAAGTCAGACGAAAAGTTTATTATTAAAATATAATTCAACATTACATCCTAAGCACTAATTCGTCAGTCATAATTACATCATTTCCGACAAACTGGGAAACTGGACATTCATGTTTTACATTGTTCATGTCCGATGGTGAAAAACACAGATTTGGAAATAAAACCGCGAGTTGACCTCTGTTGTGGTTGTATTTTGCCATGAGAGACATGATCCCCATTTTTTTGTGCTTTGAATAAATGCACATTCAGTGTATACATTATATACATTAATTTCAATGTATCGAAAATATATATCGCTTTATCCTGTATTCAGGGTCGCGGGGACCTGGAGCCTATCCCAGAATGCTTAGGGCACGAGGCAGGCTACACCCTGGACAGGGTGCCAATCCATCGCAGGACACACACACATACACACACCCATTCACACACTACGGGCAATTTGGGAACGTCAATTAGCCTAACCTGCATATTTTTGGACTGTGGGAGGAAACTGGAGTACCCGGAGGAAACCCACCAAGCACGAGGAGAACATACAAACTTCATGCACACAGAGACGGGAATCGAACCCGGACACTGGAGGTGCAAGGCGACAGTGCTAACCACTACACCTGCTGCCTTTTAATTAAGCTTTTATTATATTATGAAATGAAGCTTGATTTGCACAGTGGTCTACGTAAGTGGCTATCATCTAGGGATAATGTGCAGAGTCTGAATGAGTGACCGTACACCTGAACACGAATTTCAGTTTGTATGATATCACCTCAGGTGTGTGACAGCAATTGAATTCCTGTAGAAGTTTTCTTAAAGGCGAGGCTCCGAGCAGACTTGGAGCTCTGAGACGTCGTGATAATAGGTAAGGGATCGCTATAACCACAGCCATGTCAGTCTTTAGCGATTTCATTCTGTCAGGGTACGTCTAGAGAACAAAAGTGTCATTTTTAACAGTTTAAAAGTAGCCATCTTGTAATTCACAAAGGGACCATAAAAGCCCTTTAAAGATCCAAGAGCTTTTTTTTCCACCCTTCATTAAAGCACAAGAAGATTACATCTCTCCTTGACATTTAAGGCAGCTCTTAAAATTTACCTCGCCGCTTTATTTATGGAATGTACAACTCTCGGTGCATCTTCATTTTATCGGAGAGCTGGATATAGGCCTCTCGCTCGCTCATGTGTAACACATCCCGGCTCATTAGGACCACACTCTGTCAATAATGTGCATTCACTGGCTGAGATAAAAGGGTCAGTGTCAATGTTGTGGCTGCTTCAGTTCCAGCTCGTCAACCTCAGACAGGACGAGTATGTTGTCTGTGTTATACTGGATTAGAGTTTGACTCTGTCACATAGGTTTTATTGATTTAAATGATATGATATCATAATTCCTGATATTAGCAGCCATTTTTCAACAGTACCAGAACAGTACTTTTAAAATATATATAGAGAGAGAGAGATTGGGGAGGCTATTGAACCTGGACAGAACCTGATTATTTATATCTTCACAGCATGTTTATCCTTCTCTTCTTCAAATTTTTTTTAACCCCATTTCATCCACAGTATAGATTAGTTGCATGATGCTACCAACTGAGGAAGGTGAGATGTGCTTCCTCCATGACACATGAAGCAAAACTCATTATATGTTTTCAAACTGCTGCTTACGTAACAAGGCACTCAGAGCAACATCGGCACTGTCCTCACAGCACATTTGTTTAGCACTGATTGACAGGTAAGAGAGTACAGTACTACCATCCTCCCCACACAGAGTACATGGTCCATTTCAGAGTACATGGTCCAGTTCACTCCGTTGGCCACGATGGCCGTGGCTCTGTCTGGCTTCAACCTGGATAGGTGGAAAGCTTTGAACAATGGCATCCTACTCAGGCTGCGATCCATTGCACAGTGTACTTTAAAATGTGCTCCCTATGTAAGAACTTATTTGACAAAATGCCACCATACTGAGCAACCTGTTAAATCGCCAGCGCAGACATCACTTCCTCCATGTGTTACCGTGGTAACGTAAGCACCATGAGTACCTGTTGCTGCTACTGTGAAAATTTCACCCTACTGAAATTAAATATGAAATATTTATTGAAACACAAACTGATATTGCAAAATGTATAACATTGAAATGTGTATAACCTATTTTATAAATATATACATTTTATAATAAATGTACATTTACAAGATGTAGAGAGAAATTATTAGGTTTTTTTTTCAGTTTACTAGTCTATGTAATAGTAAGCATTTATTGATTTTTTTATTTTATTAAAATATTACATCCATTACAAATTCTTAGCGTTAAATTATCATGTCATCTTTGATAACAATGATAATAACTTAATAATAATAATATATACTGTATAAATCCCTTTTTGAGCTTCAGTTATTTCCATGCTCCAGCATGCTCCAATGACTGATTGGAAATTTTCCATGTCCACTTCCTGAGAAGTGATGAACCATTGTTCACTTGTTCCCTACACCATTCACAGTTCCCTTTGAACTGAGCAATTGTGCTCCCTGCAGTTTGGAATCATACTTAATACTCTGAATAGCCTGTACAGTCCACTTCGCAGGGAAGTACTTGGCGTTTAGAAGCAGCTACAGTATAGGTTGGGCAGTTACATGATTTGAAAAGCTGATTTCAATTTGGTTATACTCAGTAATGTTCCAGCATTGGTATTGTCACCCTAGAATAACAATCGTTTGTCTTATTCAGCTGTTGGCTCTTAGTGGCTGGATTAGGACAGAACTGACTATGGTTCTTTATTCTTTTTTCTTTTTTTTAACCTGGTTCTGTGATTTTTGTGAACCTCAGACAAAAAGCTACTTGTATTAAAGACAAGTGGAGTTCAAATATTGAATTGTACTGAAATCTCTAGAGCTTGTCATTTCACTTCAGGACAATCCTATCAGCATCTTTAAGATGATTTATCAAAAAGTAGCACACCAGAAAAGCGATTGCTTCATCATCACGACATCACAAATCCAAATCCTAGGTAATGAGTGACAACCATCCATAACTGGGATTTGAGGAAGCAGATTGGCTGTGTTCCAAGGGGAGTGGGGTGGTGCAGCATTAATCATTGTCAATCACTGCAACACTGGCCAGTTCTGAGCACCTGTAAGCTCAAGCCGAATTTATGTCCACAACAGCTAAAAGAGTGAATGGAATAATTAGGAATGTAAGCTGAATCCTTAATATACTTGAGAGATAGATAGAACTCATTTTACATTTTTCCTATATTGCACCTATACTGCTGCTTCTCCTTCTGTAGCTCTAACACAAATCCAATGGTGACTGTTGATATTATTAAATAAAACGGCAAAAATGTATTATTTATCTTACTAAAATAGTTTGACAATGAAATTATTACATACTAGCCTGGGTCAGCAATGTATTATTATTATTATTATTATTATTATTATTAAATGCTATATATGTACAGTATACTGAAGTTATATAGATC
>JAQMYK010000011.1:11399779-11412148 GCA_030014345.1 Clarias buthupogon | reverse complement strand
TATACAGTATAGTTCTGTGCAAAGGTTTTAGGCAGGTGGAACAAAAATAAGAATTGCCTTTAATTGTTTTTTGTACTCTTGCACACAGTTTTTGAAGGAACACAGCAGCTAGGTTGCTCCAAACATCTTGGAGAACTCCTTGTTCTTCTCCACGCTACAGATAGTTCTTAATGACATTGGCTGTATGTTTGGGGTTATTGTCCTGCTGCAGAATAAATTTGGTGCCAAACAGATGCCTCCCTGCTGGTATTGCATGATGGATAAGTATCTGCCTCTATTTCCCACCATTGAGGACACCTGTATTCGCAGTTATGCAGCCTGAAATTGGCAAGAATCCTCAACCATGCTGTTGCCTGCAGACATTCATTACAGTGGTACCTCGGCATATGAACGCACTGGGTTAGGATTTTTCCCCTTAAGAACTGGAATTCTGCCAGCTTACACCAATGTTCTGCCTGTATCATGCCTGGTTATGCCTGAGCCATGTTCTTTGCTGTCTGTCATATGCCCCACATTGCCTGCACCATTTCAGCCAGGCCAAACACTGTCCCAACCAAGCCCAGGTGCCTTCTCTTGCTGGGTTTGGAGATGTTATTCTGGCACTTCATCCTGGCTTTTACAGTGTGGTGTCTGCTTGCCACCACGACCTCAGTGAATTCATGCTTGCAATACACTAAATCCTTGCTTATATTCTCAACCTTGCTTTCTCCACTGGTTGACTTGGTTTGAGAATGTTATGCACGTACCAAAGGGAAATAAAAATGTATAAACCTTGCACTTATCATTTTGCAAACCTGAAAAAGCGAAACTGTTTTGAAGACAAACCCAAAATTAGATCCAGGTATGGACTGAGGGCCTTTTCACATTAGGGCCCCAGGATTGTTTACCTCAAACTCTGGTTTATTTTTGTTCAGTGAAAACACAAGTGTTCCATTCTCTGGAACCAAGCTTTGCTGGAAAAGGTGGTCTTCAGCACAGCACGGTACTCAGGCACAGATTGAATCAGATATAAAAGCCATCGGACCTGAACTTGGAAGTGAACACAATATCATCAGTGCCGTCTGTCTCCTTCAAAATTTCCATTTGCACATAGCACTCTGATAAAGCTGATCAAGTAGGAAGACACACGAGACAGTTGCTCTTGACATTTTTTGCAAAATATCAATAATACTAGGCATAGATTGAAGATTCACTTCTTCATTCTCTTCTTCACTTTGTGTTTAATGGTGACTAGATGCATACTGCCACCTGTCGGAGAGTGAAATATGCAAATCTTCCCAAGTACGGACAAAAATTATTCATGTGAACAGTGATAATATTTTTGTCTGTACTTGGAAACATTTGCGCATTTTCACTCTCCGACACAGCAGGTGGCAGTATTAATTGTGCCTAGTGAAAAATGCCCTGAATTATCTGATCCAAGCATAAAAGCGTCGTCAGATTCTTCCCTATCTGTCACTGTATGATAAAAATCATCTGATCCTTGTGGGTCTTAGTATTCGTCAAATACAACAATACACAGATGAACAACAACATATAACTTTTCCACTGTTCCATTATTTATGTAACAAAAATAAAGCAAAAACAAAGAAATCATATGGGAAATACTAAGTAATAAGACTCCACTTAGATCTCATCTGTCCATAGAAGCCTTGTCCTTTGTCGAGATGTAGTTTAGCGAACCTCAGTCATCCTTCTGCGTTCTTTTTTAGACACAAGAGTCTTTCTCCTAGCACTCTTCCAAATGAACTGTACTTGTTCAGTCTTCTTCTAATTGTGCTGTCATGAACTTTAAACATGCGCAATGAGGCCTGAAAGGTCTGAGATGTAGATCTGGAGGGGTTTTTTTTGTATTTTCTGACCATTGCACAGTTTGACTATTTGTGAATGTGCTGAGAAGTCCACTCCTGGGAAGATTGACACCTGTCTTGAATGCTGTCCACTTGGGAATAATCTTTCTCACTGTAGACCGTTAAACTCCAAATTGTTTGAAAATGATTTTATAACCCTTTCCAGGTTGCCTCAATTGCTTCTTCAAGACCATTGCTTGCCATGTCTTTCTCTCTTGACGTTGTGTTAACACCCACCTGAATGTTTCAGACCAGGAAACTGTCAAAACCTCTGCTTTTATAGAGATTCCCATAGCAAAGAAACTCCAAGATGAGATCTCATGTTAATCTCTTCTTTGTCTCCTAGACAGAAATGAGCCTTCTTTGAGACTTGAATGAGATTTTGCTGTTTTCTGCATCTTCTCAAAGGTGTCTCAAATGTGGCTCATTACCTTTAAATCTCAGGGATCGTTTACATTTGTCTTGTGTGCAAATCACATACGCAGAAATGAGCCATCTTTGAGACTTGAATGAGATTTTAGCCGTTTTCTCAGTCTTCTCAAATGTGTCTCAAATATGGCACATTACGTCTAAAACTAAAATACAATATATAGAAATTTTTTTTTATCGAGAAGTGAAGCAAAGAGATAATGTTTGTGTTCAATGATTATCATTTAAGGCCAAACCTATTTTTGATTAAACATTTACGCCTAAATGTTCAACATTTTTATGGCCAACCCAACTAAGCCTACAGTACATATAGATTCTAATAAAGACATAATTTTCCACAATTTCTCCCACACATGCTCCAAGCCTGCAAATGTTTAAGTGGCCAGTGTGTTAGAGAAATGTGCAGGGCATCGCCTGGCCTCGGTGTCAAGTCAACAAAAAACACTTTACCAAGTATCATTTATCCAGACCTTTAGGTGGTGGTAGCCACCAACTTTGCCTGCCGCAGATAAAAATGAAGAAGAAGACTAAGAAGACAAAGCGGACCGTGAAGGTGGGTTTTACTTTTTGCAACGAATTTTAAATTAGTACTTCGAGTTGAGCAGTGTGACACTTAATACTGTATCTTTGTCAGGTTGTTTGACATTTTGTATCTTTTAGTGTCTTGATTTGCCAGATTTTGCTGCTGTCTGTTATATTGTGTGAATTGTAAATTTATTACACTGTATGCTGTTAATTGTGGATTTTTGATATGTTCAATAAAACTTTAATATTTCTCATTTGTGTCTCATGCATCTCATTTATAACTGACTTTTATCTCATTATAGTCTTGTATATGGCTCATTTGCTTCTCATTCAAATGCAGTTCTGTTTCTTATGTACATCTCAGATTTCTCAAATGTTTCTCAAAGTATGTCTCGCTTTGTGTCTCAGTTATGTCTCTTTGTTTCTCCTAAGTGGGGTTTAGGAGAAATAGAAAAGAACATGTCGAGCTTGTAATGAGACAGCTCAATTCAGTCTCATGAGACAAGAAAAAGCTTATTCTGAGCTGAAGGCTGAAATTTTGCTATGGGTCTGCACACATGCTCAATGCATCAGTTAATCAAGGGTTGATGATTAGCAGCACCTGGCTGCAACTTTCCCTCTTAAATTCTGTGGAAGCAGTAAGGGGTACTTAGTTTATTTTTTACTTTTTTGGCCTCATTTTGTAAAATAAATAATGGCTTGATAGAAAATGATGTGTTCTTGGTATCACAAAGATAACTTTTTATGTTTTTACACAAAAACACATAGAATTAAAGGGTGTACTAACTTTTGGTCATGGCTCATCACGTCCTCTCTTGCACCATGGATTGTCAAGGCTGGCAGGACTCCCAGTCCAACCGATTGTACACGCATTAAATATGTTTTTGCATACTGCCTTTCGAAACAGTGGTAGCGGTGAGGAAGAGATTGAGGTGATTGTGACATTTAACAGCCAGACATGGAGATGTGGAGGTCGGAAGGGCTGTGCAGAGCTGATGTGTACAGGTGTTCTCATTATGCTTTACTGACGTCTTTCTTTCATATTTCCTCCCGCTCATACACACGCTCTTCTCACCTACCCTCTCACCATTAATGCCTGTGATGACAAAATTTTCAAATGCCACTGACAAAGTGTTCATTTATTCATTTGCGAGCTGGAATTAGTCACACTGAATGTCTGAGTGACGTGTGGCAGCTCTATTGACTTTCTTCTCTTTGTCTTAGTCGTGTTCGCTCAACATTTTATTCCGAGTATCTCTGCTTTCTGCTTGATTTCTAGAAGAAGGAACCCATATACTGTAGATTGGACATGAATGATATGGGAAAGAATGTGATTCTTAAAATCTTGATGATAATGATAGAGTGTCAGGTGATATGAAAAGACAATGCCTTTAGTATAAAAGACATACAGTAGGTAGGTTTTTAAACAGATTTTTAAACCCAGTCTCAAGGGAAATTAGACTGATTAGGTGCAACAGAAATGTGTTAGGCCTACCATTGTGAGATCACGAGTTTGAATCCAGATGATGAAACAGCCATCTGTGGCCTGCGTAACAGAAAGCAAAATTGGCCATGCTCTCAGAGTTGTGGCATAATCATTCTGCCAACCAATCATGAACATCTGTCAGCTCATGCATTCAGAAATGAGTGGATAGCTCTTTCCTCCCTGTGTTTTTTACGCTGTCCACTGATGTTGCATGACCAGTCATGAAGGTTGGTCAGTGATCCATGGGAATCGTTCATGGAAATAAGGGGAAAATCCCAGTTCTTCAACATTTTAAATATTAATAAATGAAATGTAATAAAAGTGTAACGAGATTACTTAATAGTAATAGTATTAATGTGACTGCAATAGTAATATTGTATGATATATAAATAATAATGAAATGCACAAATACACTGTAAGCTACCCTGCATATAGAAAACTCTCACTTTGTTTATAACCTGAGTACTCAAATGATCATTTTTTCTTATTAACAAAACTAGCCCTGAGAAAAACCTCAAATACTGTCCCACATGGTGGCCTGTGGTCGGCAGAGAAACCTGCAGACATCTATCATCTGACATCCTGTCCCATAAGTGTAGTTTAGTTTTATTTCCCCCGAAAAAGGGAGAGTTGCTTTTAGCTCTCTGTATCCCTGCTATGAGACAAAACAACAAAGAAAAACCTCACATCACCATCACACATTAACAGTCAGCCGAAGGCTCAGTCTATCTGTAATTCCCGATAAAGCTTTATGAAACAAAGTCATTCTCTCACCCCATATGTCCTTTGCACTTCCACGACTGTTTTTATATCATAATCTTTAAGATTGTATCTCAGAGGAGGGGTATGGCAGAAAGGGGAAGCCCCCTGAGGCAATGTGAGAAATGAAGTCAGGCGTATGTGAGCAAGGTTTTCAGCCTCGGTGATGCGTGAAGTCGGAAGCAGGGGTTGTTTTTACTGCATTGCATGGTTTACACAGAGTCGGAGAGCTGCTCGGCCCACACTTACAGTACATCCTTCACATTCACCAGACTATCAACTCCAATGACCACATAAATGAAGTAAGTGGCACTGACAGGAAACCAACAGCAAGAAACTGTGTATGGGTCATATATAATATTTTACACCAATTACAGATCGGGCAAAAGTGAATTGGGAGTGTTTGAATGAAGAAATAAAAATATTAGTACTGTACTTTTTTTTCTACTAAGAGAAGCATTAATTATAGAGGTTATAACGACTCTTTGTGTTATGGAGGTTGGCAATTTCGCGCATGAACTATTAAGAACCTGCATGCAAATTAACACCAGCCTTACTTTATTAAGATTTGGATAATTAAATAAAAAAAATATGTTGAATTATTTTTATTACTAGATGGGCTAACATACATTTTTACACTGCATGCTTAACACACTCATATTTTTGTAGAGACACAAAATTTGGTTAAAAAAATCATTAAAATTATATAATAAAAATTCTTGTATTGTAAGAAGAAACCTTTCGGAAATACTAGACTGTTAACAGCAATAGCATGAAAACCACTGACAGGTGAAGTGAATAGCATTGATTATCCTGCTGCAGAGGTACATGTCAAAATTGATGTGTTAGAAGCAGGAAAAATGGGCAAGTGTAAGGATCTGAGCGACTTTGACCAGGGCCAAACCGTGAGAGGGCTAGATGATTGATAAAAGCATCTTTAAGGATGATCTCTTACACCAAGGTAATGTGCCACACTGCACGTGGTTCCCAGTGGTTCTGGGAGCATGACAAGGGTTCAAGATGTTGACTTGGGCTTCAAATTTTCCCATATCTCACTCATATCAAGTATCTGTGGGATGTGCTGGACAAACAAGTCTGATTCATGGAAGGCCCACCTCGCAACTTATAAGACTTAAAGGATTTGTTAGAGCTTGATGCCTGATACCACAGCACAGCTTTCGACGTCTTGTGCAGTCCATGTCTCAATAGGTCAGAGCTGTTATAGTGGCACAAGTGGGACCTACAACATAATAGACAGGTGGTTTTAATGTTATGGATAATATGCAGTGAAGCAAATTTGTAAAAACACTTCACAAGAACCTTGAGCAAATTGTGGCGGACTTTTTAGAATGATTGTGGATATCAGAAAGCATAATGCACAACTTAGTTTTTACACAGTTTTTCCCCATTTTGGTCCCTGGCCACATGCCACATGCCACATATTAGCTAGTCCTCTTTTACCACTTGGCAACAAGCCTGAAAGGTAGCATTCCTCTGAAACACATAAAGGCAATCATTTCTTTTTAAACTCTTGCTTATGCTACAACACAGGCATTGTTCTGCAGTGTTGCTCCAATCGACAGATGAGAGAATAATGGCATCTCTTTTTCCCAAAGATCATGGTCAGTTATTGGGATTCTACAGAATGGATGGATGCGGATTTTTTATTTTTTTTGGCTGCCAAATTTTGGTGACATGCAGCTTCCAAGATTACACTGATCACCCATATCCAACATTAACACATTAACATTGATTATCAGTTATATACCAGTGAACTGGTGACAAGTTTGTGAGCACCCAAGGCTCATTTATGCCTATGGGGAGCAAAGGCTAGCCCATTTGTTCTGATCTCATAGAAAAGCCAATGCAGCACAGCTCACTGAAAAAAATCAATACTGGCCATGATAAAAAGGCACCAGAACACCCAATGCACGCCTGAGCACGGGGTGCCCAAGGCCACATACCAACCAATCTGGCTTCTGAGCTCCCCAGATCCCATTCTGATTGAGCACCCATGGTCCGCGCCAGACAAACAAATCTGGTCCACAGATGCCCCACCCTGCAACTCAAAAGCACCCAAAGCATCCACTTCCAAAGTCTTGGTGCCAGACACCACAGAACACCCCTCACAGGTCCTGTGGAGTCATACCTCGAGGGGCCAGAGGTGCCCAGGTGGCACTGTGAGAACCTACACAATACTAGGCATAATGTTTTGGGTTGTACTGTTATGGCTGATCAGTGTACATCAACTTAAATGCTGGCTAGTATTGTACCTCTGAAGAGAAACAACATGAGGCTTGTTGAAAAGAAGCCAAGGTCAAACATGTTAGCTGTTATAGGAGAGACATGTACTAACAAAACATTAGTATTGTGTGAAGGGCAGGATAAACTGCTAACCTCACTGAAGTTGGGTATTGTTTGGGTCATCACCCCTTTGCTGGGTAACTGTCCATCACAGAATTGTCTGATAGGAACCTGTGAACCTGTGGCACCAAAAGCCAAGTTGATCACCAGGTTGAAAAGCAGAAAAAAAATATATATATATATATAATGTCAGATGGAAGCTTTCCTTGGGCTGTGTTCCATTCTGCAGGTTGGCCCCTTTAAAAGGGTCAAGCCTACTTGGAGCTTAGCTGAGCTGACGTTTGGGAAAACGTGGCTGGCGCGAGTGTAGTGAAGGTGATTGCTGCCTTGATTGCTACACACAGCCAGTATGTCCCCTTTAGCACTCTTTCTCTCCGACTCTTTCCCTTCCCTGGGATTGGGTTCATGATAGTGATTTCAGCACAACACGCTCCTCCCAGCAGATAAAAGAAGATAGAAGATGTGTCTGAAAAACTGCACTGAAATGAAAGCAGGCAGGGAATTACATTGGCATGACCAAGAATGCTAAACATAGTACCTCCACGAAAAAAAGGGCTGGAAAGATCACCCCTGTAGCGTAATTACACTTACAGTGGATTTTCCATTTAATGCTCTGTCTTCAAGCAAACGAAGGCGGTAGGACATCTAATAGAGAAAAGGTACAAGGGGGTGGGGGGCAAGATGACAGTGCTTTTTGCAATTGTTTTATGTTGGGTAATCATATAAACACACTAGAATGACAAGCAGAGTAAAGAGAACCAATTCAGCATCACATGAAAGCATGTCGACTGTGGAAATCGGGTGAAATTGAATGACTGCAGCGTGAAAAGGCGGCTTGAGAGCTGCAGCACTCACACACTCCACTAGACTGGATAAGAACCTCTAGTGTGACAGTTCTGTCCTACTTGAGCAGGATGAGAATGTCTACGGTTGGTTATGTTGGGGAAAATATCCACGCAGGTGTCGAAACTCCGCCTGTCTTGCCTCAGTATTACAGTACGTGCATGATGTTCTTTGCCACCCCTCCCCTTCTCCCCCCATCTATCCAGATGTGAGCTTTGCAGTCATTAAGATAACTGTCACGGCACATGCATTATCAGTGAGCCTGTATTTAAAGCACAATAAGACGTGGATAATAATCTACAATTATCCTCAGATGCACGTGAGCGGCAATCAGTGTCATTTGGAGAATTACCAAGACAAGTAGACAAAAGACACTTCAGCTTGGTCTATATTCAGCAAAGTATAATTGTGACAGAGACTGTCAAGCATAGCAGGAGTGTCAAGGTACCCGGTGCGTTCGTCTGCATATGCTTGATGAAATGAAGCACATAACAAGGCATTGTTTGGTTTATACTGTAGGTTTCTGAGCTGTAGGGTCACCTTTTGGCACAGGTTTGCAAGGAGGAGGGGGGGGGGACATCAAAGTTAAGGTGCCTTCTTGTTAGTGTGGTTATTGTCAGAAAACCCTTGTTTATCTGCAAGCTGTTAAAGACATTCTATCTTTTTTTACCCTTACTAATTCTGTGCATTTAAAGAGAGAAGCATTCATTAAAAATAAAAAAAGACAGATTTCCCAAGGTATACATGCAAACCCAAGTCAGTGGTTCTGTGGTTTGGTCTATAGAGGACAAGTAGTGCTTTGATATCCAAAAGCATAATTCACGGAGGGGTGATGATAAGACATGATGATGAAATTCATGCACTTGTTCGTGTAAGTTACCCGTTGGGGTAAACGACTCTCTCAGGCCCTCTTATGAATATTTGAAGAGTCTCTAAATGATTTCTACAAGCAAACATAACACTAATCTACTTTGTTTTTAAATGCTATAGAGTGGCAGAATGAATGCATTTCCTCCCTTGAGGTAAGTTGTTTAATTAAACTTTTAGGTACTTAACTTTCTCTTTCTCTCTGTTGTTTTCTTTTCCAGTCTGCTCGCAGTACTCCAGGGGCGTATTTGCCATTTTTGGCCTGTACGACAAGCGCTCAGTACACACGCTGACGTCCTTCTGCGGGGCGCTGCACATCTCCCTCATCACACCCAGTTTCCCCATAGAGGGTGAGAGTCAGTTTGTGCTGCAGTTGAGGCCGTCCATACGAGGAGCTCTGCTTAGCATCCTCGACCACTACGACTGGAACCGCTTCGTCTTCCTATATGACACGGATCGGGGTGAGCACACACACACATACAATACACATTTCAAGGATTAGGTAACTGGTCAGGTTGTAGCGTTTAGTTTTTAGAAATCAAATTCAATAGAAATTGGGGATGGGAATCCCCAGTGATCAGCCAGTACGATATTATTGCAATATCTAGCTGCCAAATTCAATTTGTATTGCGATTCTATTAGTGTCATGCTTTTATAAATACAGATTTAGCTCGACATACGAATTTCTGAAGGTGAAATTTCGTATTGTGGAACGCATTTTCTCATAGGATATAATGCAAATGCAGATAATCCGTTCCAGCCACCCAAACAAATATTACCAATATTATCAATTTCTAACACTAGAATCATATTTTTGCATATAAAAACAATCAAAACATTTAAGAAAGACATGTAAATGAAATAAAATGTGAAATAAACAGACATTAAACCTACTTATGATTCCTCTTGGCACTGGCTGCTTTAAAAACAAAACTGAACGTGGCTCCCTTTTCTTCTTGCTACCGACCTTGAGACATTCTTGAGATCTATGATGCTATGTCTTCACTAGCTCTTGCACAGAATGCAAAAAAAAACCTTACAAAAAATATGTAAACTTGGCCCATACCATAGGACTTAGGGCACAAGGCGGAGACCCTGGACAGGGTGCCAATTCTTCACAGGGCACACACACATACACACACACACACACAAACTACAGACTATTTGGGAACGCCAATTAGCCTAATCTGCATGTCCTTGGACGGCGGGAGGAAACTGGAGTATGTAGAGGAAGCCCACCAAGCACGGAGAGGACAAGCACACCCCTGCACACAGACTCGAAGCAGGAATCGATCTCTTGACCCTGGAGGTGCAAGGCCAAAGTGCTAACCACCATGTCACCATGCAGCCACATCGCGATCAATCTAACCGAATCAATCCTTTCCCCCCATCTCTAGTATAAATACAGAGGTATTTAATACTCTATAGCTTTCTGAAGTGCTGAACTACTCCTCATGTAAAAGGATTTTTCTCCCCTCATCCTGCTAGGGTTTTCTTAAAAGAAATTGCTGCTGTGGTTTTGTTTCGTCTGGAACATACGCCAGATCCTGAGCTCCCAGATCCCAACAAACACTTCCGCAGTGAAGAATCAGAGCCTTGTCTTTCCCCCACCCTTGTCTTTTCTCTTTCCTCTCCATCAGTGTCTTTTCTTCTCTCTCTTCCTCTTCCCCCAGTGTGCTAGACTGCTACACTGGCAGGCATCCCAGAGGAGAGTTGTGGCTTCTGCTCTGACACGTTTCGAAAAAGCGCACTCTTTCTGCGAGAGCCTGGCAGATGAGCTACTGATACATCTGACTTTATCCTCATCTGTCATCACAGAATTTGTGTTTTGACTAGGTCTACATTTGGATAAACAACTCAGTTACCCACAGGATCAAATCCAAGAAAAAAAGGGGACAGCTCCAAGTGATGTGAAGTGCTTCCTGGTTCAATTGACAGTCTGTTAACATGTATATGTAGGGATTAAACATTTCATGGTGAGCGGATACAGGAAAGCAATCAGCGCCAGAGTGTTGTGATGCAGCTGAAAATGCAGAACACCTCTATTATATGCAATCATATAGATGTACAATGTTATTGACATGCTTTAAATATCGAATATGTGCGTAAATTGCTTCAGGAAATAAAAAATAAATAAATAAATAACAGAGACATAAATAAAGGCTTCACATGGTTGCTTTGCCCTGCTGGGATAGCTGGCAACTATACAAACACACACACACACACACACACACACACACACACACACACACACACAGCCTCAGGCTACAGATTTATCAGATATTAATCATGACTCTGTTCTGTGTTGGTTATTTGAAGTAAAGGCTATGACTGTAAATTGAAAATTAAACCGATTCATAAATGTATCCGGTACAGAAAGCTGTAGCTATGCTGGAGTGCTGCTAGTATGATGATGTACAGTAAGAGATATCAGAGAAGACTGATAAGTACCTAGTGCTGATCCTCGGTGAGAGTTGCCCATATGTGAATAAAAAAACATACTAACATGAAACTAAAGAAGACAACTTTTATTTCTAATGGCTTATTTGCTTTATTAATATACAGTAAATAAACAACTGCTTATCAGCTGTGAACTATAGGAATACTCTGAGATGAAAATTATTTGCACGAAAGTTATTCTTTGGTTATTATTGATAATTACTACTTATACTTTTACTCACATGCATGTTTGGTTAAAAACTAAAGCTGTCAATATTAACATGTAAATGCATGTGATTAAGCTAGAAATTTTAATACATTACTTTTTTTTTTTACTCAAATGAATCATATAACCAAATTTGACCCTAATGGTTTCCCATAATCGCAGCTCGGATACTCGGCTGTATGTGAAAAGGCAGCTCTAGGTTGTTGATTTCTGGATCTAAGGATCCGGGTTTCAAGCCGCGCTGTTGGTCGGTTGCCACGCCCCATACTACCCATCCAGTGCACCCAGTGCCGGTCCCATTGAATAGACTTTAATTGAACATTTGTTAAATGTTTGAGATACTATGAAACTACATAATCTGTTTCCTCTAACCAGTTTATCATGCATTTCTTTAATCCAACTTTGCATTTAATTAGGGCTGCAACTAACGATTATTTTGATAATCGATTAGTTGGGCAATTTTTCTTCTTCTATTAATCGATTAATCGGATAAAATCTAACCGTTTCTTTAATTTGATGTTTTGCTTATAATTATATATAAAACAATACCAACATTTGTTTTTTTTAACAATAATTGCAGA
>JAQMYK010000011.1:11366337-11399679 GCA_030014345.1 Clarias buthupogon | reverse complement strand
TTTTAGAGGCGTTTAATGTAAATTGCTCCCATACCTTGGAGGACTTGGGGCGCGCGCTTTGTCCTGCAGACGCTTCTATAACCGCCATTGCGCGAGCGGCTGTGTATCTGTGTGTATCTTTGTGTATTTGTGCAACTTGTGGTCGCGCTCCTCAGTAACGTGAGCAGCCCAACTACTCGATAACAGCATTCGTTGACAACGAATTTCATTATCGATAATTATTGATTTTATCGATTAGTTGTTGCAGCCCTACATTTAATATAGGACAGATAAATCTGAGTATTTTAAAAGTGTGATTAATCACAGACTATGACTGTGATTAACTATATCAAAAATTTTAATCGATTGACAGCACTATTAAAAACTTTTTACTTGAAGACGCTCACAATCTACCCCACCCACCCTGTGCCACTGTACCACCGTATATACAATAGATTCAGTTCCCAACTTTCCAGTACAGGGAACCCATGCACAACAACAGAGTTCCAATATTATCAACACTAAATTTCTTTATAAATCCAACTTAAATATGTAATGCAATAAATAAATTATGTAACTATTTAATTTAACAATATTTAATGAACATTAAATTAATTACTGTATGTAGTCATTCGGATTGAAACCACAACAGCAACACTCTTTCTATAAGATGCACTTACTCCTCATACGTTACAAACCTGATCTTATGGAAAAGTGCGGTTGGATTTTGTCCCATTTCAGTGCCAACATCTGTGATTAAGCTTCTGCATTATTGATTTGTGACCCTTTACTGCGGCTAAGTGGGAGACACTTGAAGAGATTTTTTTTTCTTCAGCTAAAGAAGCATTCAGGTCAAACACAAATAGAATTCACCTCACAGAAAAGCAAATTCACAGAATGGTAAAGGACATGGGTCATGTACGGTACATGCAATGTCTTATACTTTACTTTATCTAGGTACACTTTGACCTCTAAATTCACAAGCCCTGGCATTGGCAATATAAATGAAGTAAGCTTGGCTTTGACCTTTTAGCTCGATAAAAGAAATGGATGTTGTTAAATAGCGGATAAACTCGAATTTTACCCTACTGTTTTCTTAAACCTATTTTTGGGGGGTAAAATTAGGCTTTCTTTGGTTTTGTGATGATTACATCCACATGCCTATTGACAGCTCATTAATTGAGGATCAGACCAATATGGCCACCATATTGTTTTATATCATTATGTGTGATTCCAACCACCAACAAAAATATGAACCATGGCAATTGGAAGATGCCCCATCGTTCATCTTATTGGCTAAAAAAAATATTTTACTGATCGCTCCAGCTCAAGTCCCTCACCATGTGAATATTTAGGATGGTAGAACACGCTAACAGTAGGCAAGCAATCATGAACAGACATGAATTCCAAATGGTGAACTGCAGGCTTGCCAGATTAGGCATAGGTTAATCCATTAATTATTGAAGCAAAAGGGAGGTGGTGCCAATTTCTGATTGTGACCATAAGGGTCCGTTTTACATGGACATCTGCTCATCCTGGAGTCAAGTGGCCCTATGAGGCTGATGGTGTCCTTGTCCAGCAGCCACATTAACATATCTAACACAGCGACGTGGCAGGCCGAAATCCGAATTCTACTTATCGACGCCTCGAGAATCTCAACAACATCTGAAAGCTGTGAGAACATGCAGCTCTTTGCGCCTGTTAGTGTGACTTAATGAACTCAGTATCACAGTTTTGCCTGTTATTTCAGGAGCCTGAGACAGCCAGGCAAGTGCTGATCTGTTTGATGGAGGTGAGAAGAAGCTTCTGTAAAAAGCAAATATTCACACTACTATTCAGAGATCACATGCTAGGGGGGGTGTTTTGTGATGACTCACAGCTTAAAATGGCTATAAAATTACAAATTTGTGTCGTTTGGCATCCTGGAAGCACGTTTAGATTTTGCCAAGTTACAGGCATCTTGGGATCAGTGTACTGTATGTGAGATCTAAGTTAAATCTGATTAACCAAATTAAAAATGAATCTCGCGAATTTGAAAACCTAAATGACATCATTACAAAGCTAAACACTAAAAATATAAGGGGTGTTCAAGCCAAACCGAGACTTTTGATTATGCAGAATAACATAACAGTTATGAGAGTAAAAACTACAGTACCTTCATTTCGCTAAATAATCCCTTGCTGCATTAATCCACTTTTACTAGTGCATGGATACCATCAAGGTAGAAAGTTGATTGCAGGAGAATTGATCGGACTGCCTGATTTTTGTCTCAAATGATGGCCTTCCAGGAACTCTAATGGCCCAAACATATGGAAATGGCTTAAAGCGAGGTCAGGACTGTATGGGAGATATAGTAACCCCCAGCTGAGTTTCTGTCCTGTGCAAGTGGCGTTCATGAAAAGTTTGTGTAAAGTTCTCAAAGACAAATGTGCCTCTTTCGCACATTTTCGCACAGAATGATTTTCAAGGATCAGACTTTCTACTGGCTGAATGTTCATGGGAACAACTGCAATGGGCTCTGAACCAGCTCACCCGAGACCATCATTCATGGACAAACTTAACTCTTTTGTTTTCCCAAAACTAGTCATATGGGTAACCAGAAAAAGAAACAAGACAAAATTATACTCAGCACACAGTAACTTTGAAAGACACCAACTCCGTTTAGCTCAGAGGGACTGTAGAAGCTTCAACTGAACTTTGGAATCCATTTTTGCACGAAACAAGGGTTGTGGAATTTGACCCCGATTATACTGACATTGCACTCATGTTGCAGGTGAAAAACTTCATGGTCAGTGTACAGAGCAGGCAAACCTATTACAACCAAAACCTATTGTAATGTACTAATATGCACCTCAATTTTGATCAGATTTGAAAAAACCTGAACTATTTCTAAATTGGTAGTTGGTACATTCTCAATAAATAATGAGCATAGCTACAATCTTGTAAGTGAAACCAGGTATATAAAATATGTTGAGACAATTTGCATGCATCTTTCAAATCAAATCAATAACCTAATGATTTTACATAGATACTCAACTGAAAAGTGTTCCCATTTCACTTAGATTAACTAATGTTCCACGCAAATTTGTGATAAGATTGGACTTTCTATCCGGGCTGTCACAATAGTCAGCACATCACACCATTAAAGATGTGCTAAATGGAATCACTATCCTTTCTCTGATGTGTAATAACAAGCTTCTCTTCTTTTCTACAGGATACGCCATTCTCCAGGCCATCATGGAGAAAGCAGGTCAGAATGGCTGGCAGGTCAGCGCCATCTGCGTGGAGAACTTCAATGACGCGAACTACCGGCAGCTCTTGGAGGACTTGGACCGCAGGCAGGAGAAAACATTCGTCATAGACCTGGAGCCAGAGCGACTCACCAACATGCTGGAGCAGGTACAACTTAGATTGCAGCACAGAAAGCAAATGAGAAATACATGAACTGCATTTGTCACATTTCTGTTCAATCACCCAAGAAACATTTGTAACGGATCTAAATCTGTTTGGTCGCGTCACATCACAAGGTCAAAGATGAGTCAGACATTGTACAAAGGTAAATAAATTTCTCTCTTCGTCACTTTAATATAGTTCAACTTTAGTATATCACAATTTTATGTGAACAGAACTACAGTACTTTGCAAAGCCTCTCCTCATTTCTTAATATTTCGCTAGGAAAAAGGGACAATAGGTACAGTGCAAACATGCAAGCAAATACAGTACAGTGTACTGCATAATACAAAGAGAGTTTATACAATTCTAATGAGCTCAATGTTTGGCAAGACCATCAATATTGTTCAACTCAGCCTGAGCTCTTTTAAGCAAGCTTTCTTGTAACTTTCCTGAATTCTACAGGAATAGTTCTTCAGGCTTCTTGAAGGACATTCCAAAGCTCTTCTTTGGACATTGGCTGTCTTTTGTTCTGTTCTCTGTCAAGATGCTTCAGTATCCCACACTACTTCAGTAGTATGTTGAGATCTGGGCTTTAGGGAGGCCAATCCATGACTGGTAGTGTTCCGTCGTGTTTTTCTACTGAGGGATACTTTGACTGCATTGGCAGTGATGTTTCTCATGATCTTCAACTTTCAATCTTTGTAATTAAAAGATTTTGATGTGCAACAAATCAACCCTTTTTTCCTTCTTTTAATTTGCTGGCAGTGACTCGAAACAAAAATACAATTAAAGCATGAGTTTTCTGTATTTTTTTTCAATTAGAACTCAACCAAAATATAATTGCTACTAAATTGCACTCTTACATTACCATAAATACAACTGCAGTTAGATTTATCCACTGTGCCAAAACTGGAGGTGGAATTACAGAGTTTAGCAAAATCACACAAAATTCACACAGATACTGTATAAGCTAAACAATTTTCACATTATTTTGCCATGTGTGCTCTTAATTACCCTTGTGACTTAAATAAAACATGTATAAAATATTCTGTAATAATTTGCAATATGTCTTGCTTCATTTGAAGAACGTTTGTTTTTTTTTGTTTTTTGCAAAACTGCAACTGTTTTATTAGGACATTTGGTAGCTATCTCAACTTTGTTTGATTTACAGCAACAAATTTATTTTTGTGAGATATATAATTTCATATTTTTTCCCACTTTACTGTACTAAAAACATGCAGAACCATGACTTTTGTCTGTGGTTACTCCCCTATACATTAATCACCCATAACATTAAAAACATGGTCCTGTCACCAGTTTACTGGTATGTAACTGACAGTCAAAACAATTTGTAATAATTATATATTTTTATTATTATATATTATTAATAGTTAAAAGATAGATAGATAGATAGATAGATAGATAGATATTTACTTGTATGTACACAAACATACACACAATGTATCCCTGAAAACTCCATCAGAATTCCAATCAGTATAATATTTCATTCATTTCATTCATCATTCAGTACTTGTACAGCGTACATCATTTGCATTTCTTCTCAGTCCATTCTGAGCTACGTACTGTAGATGTATGCAAACAGAATACAGTTCAAAAGATATAAGTGTTTATATAAGTGTAAAAGAAGTGTTTTGACCATAGTATAATTAGATCAAGGAAGTAGAATCCATGTTTCATATTAATATTAGCCTTAAATCAAGTACCTGGCTTTATATGATTTAAAATCTGACTTTATATGATTATTATTATAGGCCTGGAAATACGGTTTAAAAATAGCAACGCAACTGTTTAAAATATCTGCTTTTTGAAATGGAAAAGGCGTTGTATTCTGAGGACATAGAAATAATAATAATAAAAAAACAACATATAAACTCTCCATTTTTAAAATGGCAACCACGTTTTTGTATAACATCTGGAAATGAGGTCAACACAAAGTTGGTGGTCTATATTTAAGAGCTAATTAGCGTATTACATGCATTCAAAAATAAGACTTAATTCCTGCTAACTAGACTCTGTGAGCATTTACGGTAACTACAAATGAGTTCATGTAATTAGAATTCTACATCCTACAGTAGATATAATATCTGTAAGAGACAAGGTATAAACTGTCTGTGCTTAAAAAACTGAACAAACAGGTCATTTAAATCTGTTTGAGCGAGAGCTTTTTCTATATGCTGAGACAGATTTTCACGTGATTGCCTGTCATTTTCCTCACTGTTGCACACCATGAGATACAAGAGGCTGTATTTACTTAATATCTTTGCACTTACGGAACATTATAAGCCGAGGCATGCTCTATTATTACTTAATTAAAAACAGCAGAAGTCTGATTTCCCCCACGGCTGGCAGCACAGGAGTTTCGTTCAGGTGTCGAGTGAACAGTGATGACTGTGCTTGTTGTCTTTGCAGATTGTGAGCGTTGGCAAGCATGTCAAAGGCTACCATTACATCATGGCAAATTTGGTGAGTGAAAGTGTTTTTTTCCCCGCTTTTCTTCCTTCCTATCCTCTGTGAATTTCTTAATCTTTTTGCTTTTCAAGATGTCAGGTCTAATTCATATTCCAGGCTGCAGCGGCGGTGACAAAACAGAACAGGCTTGGGATTGGTTCACGAGGGCAAGCAAGGGGACGGGTGTTCATAGAAAAAGTCTTATCACAGGCCAGCTTGAATATTTCTATTCCTCTTTTCCTCGCTCTTTTGTCAACTGCAACAGGGTTTTAAGGACATCAATCTGGAGCGTTTCATGCATGGTGGGGCAAATGTGACAGGCTTTCAGCTGGTGGACTTCAGCAATCCCATGGTGATTAAACTCCTGCAGCGCTGGAACAAACTGGACCAGAGAGAGTACCCTGGCTCAGACGTCCCTCCCAAGGTAAACTCGCTCACACCGTGATTTCAATGTGCCAGATTATGCTTAAATATTTCCCAATCAGAATGCGGATTTTTCCATTCTGCGCATTAATCAGATCAACGGTTTACACCGCAATAAAACTGATTTGTCCTAACAAGCAAGAAACGCTATAGGAAATGTCATATATGGGAAAAGTAGTGGTAACCATGGCAACAAGCGTCATGTGACTCCATCTTGGTTCTAGAAGTGTCTTTGCTCCTGTCCTATTCTGGTTAAACGTTTCCATAGTTTTGATCCTACACTAGTTCTTGTTCCTCATTTCTGATTATGGATTGCCATAGCAACAGCACTGTGGTATGCATACTGTATACGAAGCACTTATTTTTTCTGTAAAATATTTTAACTGTCCAGAACGACATAATAAAGTCTAACTTGGCGCACTCCTGAAAACTAAAAACGATTTCTTCGAAAGATTCGGGCAGCCTCAAAACTCGCTAATAATAACAAGCTAAGCAGAATACTTTGGCTTGCTAGAGTTCTGTACACTTCATCACCCAAAGCACCATCTGCAATGTATTATTCTGTGTTTTATAGACCCGCTGTATACGCAATGATTAAGCTACTTTCAGCATCAGCAGTTTTCCATTAGCCATCCTGAGCGCAACGTTGCTAGAGCTGCTCAAGCCGCTGTTGCATTTCGGGTCCTTTTCCTTCTATCGTGATTGCACATCCCCACAGGAGCTGATGAGGATGACAGTCTTGTAGAGAATGGTATGAGATTGACGTGCTGAAGGAAATCCTCTTGCCGTGGCCTTGTGGGATGTTGCATTAGGACGGCTTTTCTTAAGCATACACCGCTGGCAAGGGCTTGGTACCTGGGTCCTCGAGAGGTTACGGGTTTTAATGGCTCACACAGGGATACTTCGCCAGCATTGTCTGTTTGACTACGTACATATGGACATAGAAACATGTGATTCATACAGTACACATTGTAACTGCCTGCAGGTCTATCTGGCATAGCTTTCTCTTTCTGTGTGTGTGTTTTGTCTTTTTTTTCTCAAAGCCGTGTTATTTGCATAGCCGAAGCCACACTCGATGCTCTCCTAGCACTTAATTGAAGCTCTTTTCGTGCCATGGCTATTCTCGGAGTCCCTAAAGTCTGCGCTATCCTCTTCATCATCTGAATCCTCAGCAGCTGCACCGGGCTCAGTCCTCTCGTTTAAAGGCTTAAATAAATTTGTGCCTCGCTCCCAACTGCAGAGGTCCAGATGAAACAGAGGACATTACTGCAGGATGAATGGTGCTGAACACGTTATCTTTAACCCCCCACCCTGGCGCAAGCAGCGGGCTGCCGTTCTCTTAGGCATCACCCCAAAGCCCCTCTAATGAATCCAAGGGAACGATGTAACATCCGCCTCTTGGACTGGAGGACATAACAAACTCCTGTCATTTTTGATAATTAATACACGACTGCAGCACCCTGCTAGTCTCTCTACACAGCTCCTGCTTTCTTCATCCTCACCTTCTCTTCCTCTCTCTCTCACATGTTCATCTGTCTGTCTCCCTCACATCCTCTGACAAGCTGATGTATTTTTGCCTTGAGGTCTCTCCATGGGTTTAGAGTTTTTGTTTGCAACAGAAAAAAAAAATTCGTGCCAGCAAGGCTTCACCTCTTGCACCTTTTTCCCGAAGCTTTGAACTACCTTCAAACAGATAAGAGCGGCTGAACAGTGTGGCATGGGAAAGGAGGGGTAGAAAGAAAAGGTGGAAATGTTATTCTCTCATGAAGAGCGGATTAAAATTTAGTAGCAGGTCAAAGTAGCTGGTTTATGGACCAGGCTCGCACACTTAAAGCAAATTTGTCCTCCACAATGTCTCATTTGCTTCATTTTCAGCACAGCATTATAATACACTGATTACCTAATTTCAATTTTGCTCTCATCTCCGACCAATCAGCACTTGTGGGGAAATAACAGTTCTCTGACAAATAGTTGCACCTTATTACAACAGTTTCTGGGTTCTCTGTACTGGATGACTTCGATTTGCATGATTATAATTATAAACATAGCTGTAAAAAGCAATCAGTTGGGTCCAAGCACTCTTATCATATAACATCCACATTGGCACATTTTTGCCAAGTATTAAGGCTGGTGGTTATGACTTCAAATTAGTATCATGATTAATTGAACAGTTTACCGCGATCATGATTCATTAAAAAATTATTTGTGTTTTTGTTTTTTGTATGTTTTCGTTTTTGTTTCTTGTGCTCATAGTTCATATGCGCAACTATTAAAGCTGGGATTTTTTTTTTCTAATTGAATAGTGCTTACAGTGGTGTACTGTAGTGATTAGCACTGTGTCCATGAGCCTGCCTCTGGTCTGTGTGCATGGAGGTTGCATGTTCTACCCCATGCTTGATGGGCTTCCTCAAGGTGCTCTGGTTTCCTCCCACAGTCCAAAGACATGCAGAGTAGACTAACTGCCATCTCCAAATTCTGCATAGTGTGAGTGAGTGATTGTGTGCCCTGTGATTGATTGGCACCCTGTCCAGGGGGTACTCTGCCTAGTAGAGTTTTTGGGGGAGGATCGATTGAGTTATGAATTGCGATTCTTTTGGCCAAAATCGATTTTTTACAAATTTGTAATCGAGATGAACCAGTGGATCGACCAGTAACCAAAAATGGCTGGTTTGATTGGCCGTGACCGATAATCAACTAATCAGCCTCAGATATAAGTGATTCTGTACAGAGCATACAGTAGAAGTTTCCGAGTTTTGCAACAGAATAACATTTTTATGGTTTTACATTATCAAAAATAATTGCACAGGTTAAAATTGCACAGGTTAAAAGCTTCTGATGTGCCTTTTTTTCCAAACTCGGTGAGCAAATTAGTCTTACGTAAACCCACTCATTACACACTCTTACACCAGTCTCAAAACACACTGAGCGCAAATTAGCATGTGTGTTCGAAGACACAAGTTTTGAGACTTTGGAGGCATTGTAGGCGGTGAAACGTTGCATACTCTTGGATGGCATGGGAGTGCCGTGCTCTCACATATCCACACTCACATTCATTCACCTAGAGACTGTTGACCTTTTTTCTCCAAAGAGGTTAAAACAACTCACAAATACTAATAGATTTTTAGTATTTTGAGTTGTTTTAACCTCTTTGCTTTTTGATAAGTCTCTTCGGGTTGGTATTTGAGGTGGCATTTAAAAAGCTTAAAGGTCACCATATTTTACTTTTTCCTTAACAAGTTAACATAGTTCTCTGAGCTCCTCCAAAGTGTTCTCAGAGCTCCTCCAGCTGAAAGAATGCTTTTTATACACCTTTATAAACTCCCTTTATTTCACTCCTGCGAGCCAGGGAAGGGTATCTTCTTATATGAGGTCACTTTAGGGAGAAAAAAAAATCCACAATAAACAAAAGGACAAAGGTTATTTTTCTCATGTCCTTTTTTTTTTGTATATGTGCTCTGGAGATACATCTGAATATTTATAAATGACTATAAACTGAATTTTGCATAATAGGTCCCCTTTAAACAGGTTTTCAAAAACAAATTTGCAGATAGCCTGTAACACATAATTTAGCAAAATTGACTGAAAGGTTCATTTGCGTACCATGTCATTAACCTCCATGCCCTACAGACTAGGGGCAGAAGAGCAGAGCTAAAGCAGTCTTTATTTGTCATATTCATTACAGCACATTACAGTACAATTCTTTCTTTGCATGTCCCATCTTGTTAGGAAACTGGGGTCAGAACACAAGATCAATCATGATGCGAACAGGGTTCATGATTAAGTGTCCAACAGTGGTGTCCTAGTGAAGCTGGGACTTCGAACTGATGAATTTTTGATCCTTAACCCTCAGCGTTAACCTGCTGAGCGGAAAAACTCTCATGTAGTGTCAATGTAGCTTAACATATGAAATGAGAGAACACAAAAGAAAACTTAGGTAAGGTGAGTCATAACGTCATCTCACACATCTGGTCAGGGGTAGCTCAGTGGTTAAGGCATTAGCCTATGGTCCAGAAGGTTCCATGTTTAAACCCCAACAACACCACCAAGGTGCCCCTGTTGGGCCCTTAACCCTCAACTGCTCAGATGTATAATGAGATAAAAATGTAAATCGCTCTGGATAAGGGTGTCTCCCGAATACAAATGCGTACACACATCTTTTGATTTGTTAGCAGTAAGGACGTGCATGCACGCACTGTATCCATGGTGTATCTATGGTGTATCCATCGTGTAATCAACACGGTTCCCTTCTCATCTAACCCCTTCCCCAGAAACTAGCATGCATGTGTTATTTACTTCTTCTTCTTTCTGCTGTTCACGTTAGGGGTCGCCACAGCGGACCATTTGTCTCCATCTAACTCTGTCTTCCATCCACATCTTCCTTCGTCACTCCAAGCTCTCCTGCATGTCCTCTCTCACCACATCCGTAAACCATGCATGTGTTGTTTACCATGCTCAAAAATGATCCAACAGAGAACTCGTACGAGTCTAAATCACCATGCAACCACTCTCTTTTCCACTCTCAGTTCCCCATTAGCTTGTTTTCTCTCTTGTTCCTGCTGACACACTCGCAAGAATCCTTTTTCTTGTGCTACAGAAGCATGACGTTATTCCTGTAATGCAGCTGTTCTTCATCTGAGCCAGCAAATATACGTGAATTGTCCTGTTCAGTACTTTGTATTTTGAAGTATTTTAAGCAGCCATATTTTAAGAGATGTCGCTGTGTAGTTCAGCACTGTATCAATTCCTGAGAATTTCCTACGGTGCTTATCGTATTTAAGGAGCTGTATGTGTCTGGTCGCTGTTGCTACAATAATTTATACAAATTTTTCTTCAGACAGGGGATTAACAAATATCTGGCATAGCACCTCTACAATAAAAACATCAGCAACTGGGAAACATTTGTAGAAAAAGGATATTGAGGGGTTTGTCTTCATTTTTTCTGCATGTTTGATGTTTCTGGATAACAAGAGCTGGTCTAGGGTTAACGTTTCACCAGCCATTCACAAATCTCAGCATATAACCCCAACATTAATCGTTTCTATTTGTATTTTTTATGAAAGTGTACTATTTAGCATAACTTGTTTTTTATATACACAATACTGCAGCATTAGACTGCTAGCTAGCAAATTGTTTTACAATTTGCAAAAAGATCATATGATGAAATGTATTAGTAATCCTTCAGATAAAACTCACTATATTAATATAAGTTTGTTTTTTTTAAACACATGTTTGATTTAATACGCAACCTGGCTGAAATATGGAGTATGCATGTGAAATACAGTCAAACCTAGTGTGTTGGTTTCCGAAATACATTCATATATTCATTAAAACAATATTTGTGTTTGCGCTTGTTTTTCCTTTCTGTAACTCTATGAAAATGATACTATTAGAGAATGAAGCACAAAGCCCAGAGGTGGTATTGGTGGTGCATTTGAACGAGGGCTGTACAAGATGCTTGGTATTTCGATGCCCTTTACCTGACCTTCTCTCTATGCAGTACACCTCCGCTCTGACATACGACGGAGTGATGGTGATGGCAGAAGCCTTCAGGAACCTGCGCAGGCAGAAAGTGGACATCTCGCGCAGGGGCAATGCAGGAGACTGCCTGGCAAACCCGGCAGCTCCCTGGAACCAAGGCATCGACATGGAGCGCACACTCAAACAGGTATTCAGAGCCAGAAAGAGAGAGGAGAAAGAAAGAAAGATTAATGAGCATGTGCAGAGCGAGTGAGTGGTAAAATACACTGCTTTTACCTGTCATACAATAATGGAAAATGAGCTAGTTGTAAGGACATTGTGAGAAAACTGGGTTAAATTCAGAAACTAAAAGGAAAGTAGGAAGAAATGAGTCTTATGTCCACATAGTGTCCAACCATGAAAAAAATCCAAGCCTGTGAATTTACACTAATAAGTGGATGCTTTACATGATATATTGCGACCCGTTAAAGCAAACGAAAAATGCTTTAAGAGCAACCTTAAGTATTTTAGAAAAATGTTGACCCACTGTGAGTTACAAGACCAGAATCATTGCTGCTTGACTACAAGTCTCTGGAGGAACTGAAGCTATTCTTTTACACGTCAATCCAAAATCTCCCAAAGGTTTTGGGTTGGGTTTCATCAACATCTGGTGAGTGTAGAGGGCATAGCTTATGATATACATCAATGACATCCCTATCAAACCATTCAGTGATCCCTCATGTGTTGGGAATGGGGGTGTGAAAGAAAGAGGCCACACTGATCAAGAATAGAACTGTTTAATCACAGTCTTAAAGGTGATCAGACATAAAAACCTTTTATTGATTTGCAGCAAGGCATTCCTCTGAGGGTTGGAAAGACAACAAAACTATTCCCATACTGCATAACAATAATAGAGACACTTGTTTTTAATTTTATTTATCACCTATAACAGATTATCAGATCTATGGCGGCTATAACTGGGGGAACACTTCAGTCCAGTGGGTACACTGGGATGTCTTGGGCACTAGCATGTATATATGGTTTCCCTCCACTGGAACTGATGTGAGATCTAGAAGGGCTATGTATCTAAAAGAAAGAAAAAAAAAGAGAGAGACACCTAACCCAGTCTATAAAAGTGAAAAGAGAAGGTGATGAGTAGTGCGAAGTTGTGTTAGATAAAGAGTTGAGGTGTGAGTGATAGTGAGAGTGCAATGCGAAGTGTTAAGCTTAGAGAAGAGAATAATTGAAGAGCAAGCAGAAGCGGCAGAGTAATGAGAGTGTGAGAGGCAGCAGCTGGATAAGCAGTAATTACATTGTTTATCACTGCAATCCAGGTCCGGCTCCAAGGATTAACAGGAAATGTCCAATTTGACCACTACGGCCGCCGAGTCAACTACACTATGGACGTGTTCGAGTTGAAAGGCAACGGCCCCAGACGAGTAAGATCTGCAGCACGTCTCCGTGCCATCTGCGACATCACAGATTTGTTTTTTCCATTTCCATTTTTAAAGTAGAATTCTCCACAGATACATAAAGATTTATTTAGTTTTTACCACATTCAAGTAAATTACACTATACCATATGAATTACTTATATACATCTGGTGCGTTTTGCAGTTTGTCTTTGATTGGAAGAAAGTGTTGTCATGATTTGTCTTCTTGTCTGTCTACTTACATCTGTTCAGCGCTGGTGCAGTCGTATTCACGCTCTCTTCTCTATCTCTAATTTGCCATGACTTGTTTGATGTAGTTGTTTAAGCAAGAACATTACAGATTATTCGTTTTCATACGGATTGCCCCCTTTGTGTGTGCGTCTACAGCGCTGCTTTAAGGTTTCCCAGCATAGTTGAAGATATGGATCTCTTTATACAGCAAAGCATTTTATAGTCACATTAGCATTTAAGTGACTCATTTAAATGGTTTAAATAATGTAACATATGATTTATATAAATGAAATACTTTTCAGTTTAAATGGTTTGTGCTGCCCTTAATCAATTTGTCTTTGTGAAAAGCCAAGGCTGTAGAAGAAAAATTTCTAATAATGTGTAATCGCCTCAAGGATTGCAAATTTACAGCTACAGTCTGCTATAATCATATTCATTGAGGATATTTTGCTAGATGTAAGACATTTAAAATCTCTAAAGATGAATTATCATGCAGTTTCAAAGCAGGCCTCAGTAGGTTCTGTTTCCGTCATCTCTAACATCATTCCAATCCTCATGAACTCCTGTTCATGTTTTTCATCTCCTCACACCCTTATTCATTCTATCTGCATGTGAATCAACGCCTTTCTAACTTATCTTCCAACCCTGTCACCATGTGCTATATCTTTGTTACCACCTCATCTCCATATACCACAACACATCACCATCACTCCATCCACATATACCAAAACACATCACCACGACTCCATCCCCATACACCCCAACACATCACCACTTCAATTCCATATACCTTAGCCCATCATCAGTCCATCCCTATGTACCCCAAAACATCACCAATTCATCACCATATACCCCAATACATCACCACTCAAATTCCATATACCACAAAACATCACCGATCAATCCAAATGTACCACATCACCACCCTAATTCCATCCACATATACCCCAACGCATCACCACTCCAATTCCGTATATCCCAGCCCAACACCACTTCACCACGATACACCCCATCCCATCGCCACTCATCTCTATATACCACCTCTCCACTCCATTTCCCTATAACCCAAAATATCACCACTCCATCCCCATAAACCTCAACACATCAAAACGCCATTCCCATACTTTATATCCCAACTAATCCTTCTAACCCCAGTCTTTCATGCCAGAGCCACATCCCACCTATGTGTCTACGGCACATCTTCTAACTCCAGTTTTTGCCTACTGTTAATATTCATTTCAGATAGCAATTTTTATTTGGCCTTACGCAGACTATAAAACCGTATAATGGTAGTCAATGATGCCATGATTTCCACCATACAGAGTACAGTATACAGCATTGTAGGTAAATTCGAAAAAATTAGGTGTTATTACAGCAAATGTATTCACTCTGTTTAATAAAGTTATTGGTTGGTTTACGGTTTGTAAAGTTTTTGCATATGAAATATGATTGTGCTCTGTACCCAAAAGTCACAAAAATATATTATTTTCATGTAATTTATTTTTGTTAGGGGTACATTTTTCTCTGTCCCTCTTTGCCAGTTGAATATTTATTACGGTGGAGAGCAAATTAAGAAGTATTGCACTTTCAAAACCTGATTTGATTTTATCCTTTGTCTGTATAATGTGCAAATAAGTAATTTTGACATTTCTTACATAAAGTGTACTTAAATTAATAAAGAATTGTTAATATATTTTAGTTAACAGAATCATATCCAGATAACATGATAGCATACTGAGTCCTGAAATTGCTACAAGCCATTTCTACATATTTGGGCCATGAAAGGAGTTCTTGGTAGGCCAGCATTTCAGACACGAAGCAAGCAGTCCGATCGTGGCTCTGGCGTACTGAGGAAAACTTGTACGGTGTCCAAGCACTAGTGAAAAGTAAGAGCATTAGTGTTGATGGGGATTATATAGAAAATTAAAGGTAGTAAAGGAACACTACCATGTTCTTTTATTGTGTATGAAAAGTCCCAGTTTGATTTGAACACCCCTTATATTTTTGTGCATATTTAATTTAGTTCTGAGACCGAAGACAAAACATTAAACCAACATGTCGGCTCATTATGACAGTATGGGGTCCCACTTTACCAGTATCCCCCAAAAAGATTCCATCTTTAGTCAGTAGAGGTTTGATGAGGCATCATTTTCTCTATGTTTGTTATTTTTTACATTTCAATTTTTTTATTGTATAAAAGACGACTTAAGATTTCTGAAGTCATGCCATTATTTTATGTGGCAATATGATTAAAGCAAAAAATGACAGAGAACATGAGCTTTTCCAAAACTGTTCCAATTAACCAATATTCACCCTATATATTTATTTCTTTTATACTAAGCCATAAGTCAAACTGTTAGCAGATTTTAGTGTTGCATGTAAATATAGCGTTCTCTTTTTCGTAATAAATCAGTTAGTGTTATCTCTATATGTTAAAACAATGTGTTTCAATACGCTCATGCTGCAGTATTGTAAGCAATGACAAATATGACAAGTGATTTGCTTACTTTTACTTCATTGCTGATGCACATTTTATTACCACTCCTGCCTATGGGAATGCCATTAAGCTGACAGACCATGACAAGCGGAAATATATTTAAATCCTGCCGCCATCCCAGTAGATAACTGTAGAACATTGTAGTACTCCAGCAGTCCCTATTTCCATACAGCTCTTTAGTAGGTACTGTAAACCTTCCTGTCACACACCTGTTCTGCGTCCTGTGGAGGCTCAGTGTTTGCACTGTGTTTTATGGTGTGTGGTGGCTCCTGGCTGCACCATGCCTGTGGAAGAGTGATGGAGAGTGATAGAGGGAGGCAGGGAGGGAGGGAGAGGATGCATCGAGAGCCGTTCAGGAGCATCAATCAGCCAGCTGAGAGGATGCTGCAGGCTCCTCGAACTCCTCTGGCTCCTGTATGGACATGGGAGGCACGGCGCTTAAGCCTGCCCCCGCTCCTCATTCATCCATCATCATTCGGCACGATATAACACAAGGCGACATCGTTTCCGAGTTCAACCAGGCCAGCCCGCTCCTTAGCGTCATTCAGAGTGGGATCACGCTTAGCAGGCGTGCAAATCCACATAGAGCACCTGTGTTCTAATCCAGGATCATGTTGTTTATTACTGTAGCTTAAAAGAATAAGCATGCACAACTTATATGCAAGTCATGTTAATGTAGAATTATGGTCATTGCAAGTTTCAGTTCATTTAATACTGTAACTTGGAATCATTTCTGACACTTTCTGATATCATGTGATTAACACAAACTGAAATAGCATCAGATTTGAGATAAAGGTACTGTATTTTCATGTGTGCTATCAGCAATTTAGCTTGAACTGGCCACTGAAAGCTATTTACTAGAGATAAAAACGTCCATGGAGATGATTGCATGATTCATCAGCATCAGTCACTCAGATATTTTTTTTAGTTTTGATTAATAATCGAAAATGGATAGTTTCCAGTCTGACCTCATGTGTGTCCCGTCCTCAGATTGGCTACTGGAATGACGCTGACAAGTTGGTCCTCATCCAGGACCAAGCCTTACTTCCGAATGAAACATCTGGAATGGAGAACAGGACTGTGATCGTGACGACTATTTTGGTGAGTACTGTAACTGATTTTTTATTTTATTTTATCTTTCTAGACAAATCATATTCACACACAGGAACAGTTATCAGCTTTGAAAAAAACTGTACTGTACGTCTCTCATCCAAATCCTTCCACTTGACTTGACTAGGTGTCCTGTTTGTGTAAATGCGTGTCCATGATAAGCTAGCTCTTGCGTTTACATACACTTGCATTTTAATAAATGATATGCACCAATTTAGCTTGTGTGTGTGTGTGTGTGTGTGTGTGAGACCTGTCAGTCACGTCACTGTCTTGAAATATTACGACGCCATCCTAATCCAGTCCCGGTGTCTCTCAATCTATCGTTCAAATATACTGTACATCTTTTTGGTCCATACATTTTGCTGAATAACATTTTTCCAGCGATGCAGGAATGTTTGTGTCATCTGCCTCTTTCATTTGTCAGAAGGTGTCATGGCTGGCATACTGTACATGGTGCCCAAGATGTGCTGTTTTGGTTTGTTCTGTCACTGTTTTTTTTTCTTTTTTTTCTTTTTTTTATTGTTATTATTGTTCATTTCATGGAGATAACAGAGAGAACGCTGCATGAAGTGGATCTCTTTCCACACGAACATGTTGTGGCTCTGCATTGCGCTTTTATATCGTAACTATTGTGTATAGAGTGCGATTGTATAGTGTATACACTAGGAGAATTACAATATGTAACCTAAAAGCTATGGATTTTGATACACCAAGGAATGGGAGAGTCACACCTGAAGCAAATGCTCCTCTTTTCAGCCCGTGTTGAAGAATCCTTATTTAAGAAACTGAGCAGAGAGAAGAAAGGACACTGCTGAGCCGAAAACCGAGCCCTCTCCCTATATTAAGGCATGGACAGAAACAGACAGATCTGAAGCGACAAAAGCAATAACGCTGAGCCGTGGACAGGTGCTTTCCCAGTCGGAATGAGCTACACGATGAGAAACTGAGCCGTGGACAAACACAGGCACAGACAAAGCCAAGCTCTCATTAAGCAACCGAGCGATGGATGGACTCTGCAACAACAGTAATGATCATGCATTAGGAAACTGTGCGTGGGATGAATCGGCAGGAGTGTTCATTTAGGGCTAAACAAATAGGTTGGATGTAGATGTGTTGTAAATATACATAGCATGCATAGTGTAAGCCTTCGACTGTTTAATAAAACTCTGAACACTTATCATCATTACTTTAGTATTTAGTATTCGTTAGGAGGCTTGCAGTAGGAGTTTTAAATATTTACCATTCATACTGTAAGGAAAATAGGATCTATACTCAGAAATTCAGTCACTGCTTCCTGATTGATAATGCTCTTTGGTTTCACAAAAAAAAAAAAAAAAACTTCATGTATTCAAGTTGTAGTAGATCAGTGATCTTTGTTATCAGGAATTTGCACATTAGACTTGAGTCTGTTTTATGATCAAATGAAAATAAGTCCTTCTGAGATCTTTGTAAACACTGCTTCAAACAACATCATTAGCCTCGTAAACCACCATTTATATAATTGCCCTATTACACTGTATTTACTAAAAAACTAAATGGAAGCTGTATTAACATACAGAACATCATATTTTGAATAGAGTCATTTGCAAAATAGCCGTGATCATCCACATTCCACATTTATATCATTAGGCATGAATCTACCTGATGTGGCTAACAAGTAATGGACTTCTGAATCTAAAAGTATTTTTTAAATAATATTTTCAGCCAAAAAATTTATACACACTTCAGGAAATTTTTTTTAATATAGTATAAATATTAATATAAGTATAAATATGTTACATACTGTAATATACATCATAATGTTTTAATTCCCTAAAGTGTGTTTTTTGGCTGACTTTGAGTAAACTGAAAAAAAAAAAAAAAAAATCATGTCCTCATAAGAGCATAAGAGAACATTCGGGTCTCAAGAGGATATACTGTAGAGACTAGTACTTCTAAGGGGTTAACATCCATGAGGGGGTAGCTCAAAACTTTTGCACAGTACTGTACACAGTTGAATTTGTTAATAAACTACTTGGCAAAATAGCTAGGCACTTCCACACACAGTAAATTCTACTTGTCACCAGACCATCAATTCCTTTCTGTAGCAAAGTGTTCTATAATGGACATGATGCTTATCTGTACTTATAGACTAACCCTGCAATTTGACTTTTTTTTTTTTAAAGAAGATTTTGCATAAGCAAATTAATTTGGAGCCACATTTTCCCAGAACTATTACTTTATGGTAAGCACTTGTGTGTAAGCTTTTTTTTTCTTTTCTTTTTTTTTCTTTTTGCCGTGTCTGCTGGGATGTAATTCTGCATGAATGACTATTCTGCAGTAAAACATATCTTGGCACTGCTGATAACCTGCACTAGTGGCACGATGCATCACTGATAATAAACTGTCTACCTATTTATTGTATCTGCCCCAGTGAACACCAGCTGACTGTGGGTGTCTATTATTGGGCCAACTGTAATCAACTAAAACGTCATTGTTATGGATTCACAATAAATTATCTTGATCTTCTTTGATCTGGCCTCTAAATATTCACCCTTTTTGTCCATGATAACAACAACCGAAGATTTTTAAAACCATGCTGAAGTTACAACTTTCCTATGCATTATTTAAATTCCCAAAAGTCATCTTTGCCATCACTGGGAGAGATAAAAGTTGTCCAAGCATAATATTAAAAATACAGGAACTAGTAATAAAAAAAAGTTTGTAAATCCATGGGCAAGATGACATGAATCATCAGTCTGAATTTAATGAAGAACTCTCTGTTTCCTGAGGCGGGGGGGGGGGGGCGATGTGAGTTGATTTGCCCTGTTGGGCTTTATGCCTTTCATGGTTCTGGGCCAGCCATATGGCTTAGGAAACATCTCTGAGATAGAGGCAGGTTTTTTTTGAGTGTTTATGGAAATGTGCCTCACTTGGACAGATGTGAATTTCATGAATTTTAATAAACTTGTTAATTTGAAAGTTGTTTCAAATTAGACTATCTGGACTAAAACAAATGCAACCTCTGATTTTACCTTGGATTGCTTTTATCTTTATTATGGCACACATTCTCCTACAAACCTATGCACATCACAACATTTATTTCCATCTGGAGTTGCATTAAGTCTTAGATAAAATTTTGTATTGGAGGGTCGATATGTTTTGTACATTTTTCTCCAGCACATTCCAAAGACTTTAAAGTGTTAAGGTTAGGACCCTGTGGTGCCCAATTCATATGTAAAAATTATTCCTTGTGCTCCCAGAACAACTTTTTAACATTTTGAGTCAGTTATATCTTTACGTTTGTTTTCTGAATAGCCTCACGTACAGTGTTTTTTTTTAAGCTATACAGCAGTTTACTTCCAATGCTGCGAGTTCTCTACATATTGTGCATGATAAAATGTTCACTATTAAACATAGCAGTGATTTCTCCTGCCCATTACTTTACAGTACAACTTCAGCAAGCATTTAAGTGATCTTCAATCACTGTCATTTACATTTATTTCCAACCACATTTCTTCCATGAATTGATGGTTCAGTTCTATCCTCCTAGTTTTTAACAATGTGTTTCTTAACCCAATTCCTGTCATTTCAACAACATCCTGTCCTTGTTCCCTTTGCTTGATGCAGGCCAATAATCTGACCCTTCTGAAATAGATTTTTATGCCACGGTCATGGGATACTGTACATCTTCTTACATGGTTGTTAAATAAATGAGACGCTACTGTCCTCACTGCATCAGTTGGGGTTAAAGGAAATGTTTTCCAGCAGAAACATATTAATCCTTGCAGTAATTATCCCATCAAAGGCTCTTAAGTATTTGCTTATTTAAATTCAAACAGCAATTTGTTTTTATGACAATGTATAATAAAGCAAAGTAGTTTTTTGCATTTCTTTCTCTAGTGTCTATAAAATGTGTTTTTGTTTTTTTGTATTTTTTTCCTACTAGGATTAAATGTAATTTTGGGTATTAAGACAATTATGTTTGTGTTAGTAAGCGTTTTTTGGATTATGTAATGTAACGTATTATAGTGCTGTATCTAAAGCATTAGAAATAAATCAATAAATGATGTTTTGAACAGAGTTTTAAGTCATATTCTGCTGCTGTGTAAGTGGTAGTGAGTTAAAGATCTACAGCTACTGTATTGATAGCCCGTTGTATTACTGTTCCTTGTTATAGTTAATAATGATGATGATGGCATTGGCTCCCTGACCTTGTACATTATTCAGTCCTGGTTATGATTTTCTTTATTGATAACCTTTATTAATTGATTATGCTACTGAATGTTATGATCTTCATAATGTGTTGCATAAAAGGTGTTTTATCACGTAGTGATTTTTATCACCTAGTAATGTTAAATGTAATAGATGTTCTACAGTAAAATGACATGAATTTCAGAAACTAATAAAGTCTCTTGGTGTGTTGCAGATATATTTCCTTTGCTGTACATTTCATTTTATTGTTCCGTACAAAATGGTGTGTGTGGATATTTATTAAATGTGTATTCTTTTTTTTCATGCACAGTGTTTAGGATTTTTTTTTGTTCTTTGATAATAATCAGCAACAAACATACTGTACCACAATTTAGAAATGGGACACTTTCTTGGGTTGGCTGGAGTTCTGGTTGCCAGTTTGAACCTCTTATGTGGTTTGATCCTTCCAGGAAGGCCCATATGTGATGCTGAAGAAAAACTGGGAGATGTACGAGGGTAATGACAGGTATGAGGGATACTGTGTGGATCTGGCGTCTGAGATCGCCAAGCATATTGGCATCAAATACAAGATCTCTATCGTGCCGGACGGAAAGTATGGAGCTCGGGACCCAGACACGAAGATCTGGAATGGCATGGTTGGGGAGCTGGTGTACGGGGTAAGATTTGCCTCTGCAACCTATTTTTGTTCAAATGCAGTTTAAATTTAGAGATACAATACTTGCCACTTGGGTAAAGGCCCTTCATTTAAAAATGGGAGTCCAAAATTTTATAATGGAATGCTGTCGAACCTAAATTCATTCTCTTCAATATGTGCTTTTGAATAATCTCCCATATGATACATGCATTTTACATTTAGTTAAAAATATATTAAGGAATCAAACTGTTCTCTTTGCAAAGTTGATTACCACAGCAGTTAAAAAAAAAAATTCTATGATGTTGTTGAAGAATGATATACTTTTTATCCCTTTATTATTATATTCAATGTGGTAGAATGCTCAAAAGACAAATTTGTTACAGTCATAACTAATCTATAAATATCTTTAAATAGCTGTTCCCTCATATTTTATTGGGAAATAAAAATGTATTGGTGATTTTCCCATGGAGGAAACCTTAGAATTCACAGCTTTACATCCAGACTCCCTTCATGAATGTGAAATTAATGTCTTGTTCTTACAGAAATCATTAGCAAATCAATGATACATTTTTCTTTGTTAATTTTTTTTATCTGTTCATTTCATTTAAGTTCAAACAGAAAATAAAATGGAGTGCCTTTGAGTGTCCATTTAATGAGGAAGTGATAACTTATTAGAACAAGCCTGTTAACATAGTCTGTGATTCGCACCTTCAATGCCAGAGCAGCTTTTATAGAAAATGTATGAAATCGTACTGACCATTCAGAACCAAGAATTCAACAGCCTTGAGGACAAAAATTAAACACTCTATTCATAGAATACATGTATTTAATCAGATTCCTGACATTAGGCAAACAAAAAAACAAAGGGATGTAGTTTTTTTTTTCTACCATCTTTACCCAATAGATATAAATACTGTACATTTTTACAGCCTTAGTTTGTGCCTTAAGGAACATGTCTCTGTATGATACTTTTTTTTTCTAACAGTGTGTACTGAATAAATGCTGAGAGAGACAGCTAGAGGTTAGCTGAGATTAAAAAGCGTTATCGTTTAACCAGTGAAGGCCATAAACTTACATGTTGTAAAAAAAAAAAAAATGTTGCTAACATGTGGGGGAATTATATATGATACAATAGATTTTCTCTATAGTATCATCTAGTTAAATTTCATGGTTCAGTATATGCGGAATAAAATACTTAAAGCTCTGAGTGGGACCCAAGGGGAGTTAAGGAGGCTCAGGTCTATTTCCATACACTGCAAAAACTGAAAGTGTCTACTTCGGGCTAAAACATTCAGTTCAGTAGTAAGTGTCCAAGTGTAATTTGCTGTAAAAGGCCCCAGTCTGTTAAATAACATTCTACTTATATAGAATAATATGCTTACTTTATCTAGAGAGGCTTTGGCAGTGGCATGGTGTGGATTTGAGGCAGGAAGTGTCAGCACTTTTCTTCCTAAACCTTAAGTTATGGCCAAGCTCACAGTGCAAGTGCGTGACAATCCTTCCACTTCTGAAAAGCAACCTTTAGCAAGCTGACATATATTAACACTGTGCTATAGCAAGTCTTGTCATATGGTTGATTTTTTTTTAAATAGCATATCCCTTTAAATGGTTCCTTTTTCCTTTTCAGAAAGTTCGTGTTAGCCAATAATGATAAGCTTTAATTTCTTTTTTGGATTACTTTGGAGCTGTGCAAAAACCAGCCAAGGTTGAAAGTGTTGCTAAGTCACAGCCATTAATCAGGTTTGTGGATTTCCCATGAAGGCCTGCGTTGCTCCCAGACCATAGCTCCAGCTATATATTTTGTTACGTCTTTTGCTGAAAGCATATTTCTTTGAATTGATTGGATCATCCTACTTGCTTAAAATTAAACCCCTCAGCTACGCTCTGTAGTTTTTTTTTTTTCACCATTGACTTGCAAAGCCTTGTCCAATTAAAGAAACTGCAAAATCATTTGAAAATGTAGAGATTATTCTTGAACATGTATTTGTCAGTGCCATAGGTTAAAACTGTCCCAGCTGCAAGGCAAATCATAACTTTCTATTAACATTTCATTCAATATGTTACTGTTTCTGTAATAAAAACCTACATGGAGAGTCTAACAAAACAATAAAGTGAAGAATGTGGTTATGTAATCGAATAATCATCAATTTTGTGCAGCTTTCTATAAGAAGAAATTTATTTATAATTAATGGATAGAGTATACACTTTTTCACACATAAGAAAGTCTTCATGACAAGTTGCACTTTCTGGTTTCTTCAAATCAAACTGAGAATGAGAATGTAACATTAGGGACATTCTATATTAACAGGGAATTACCAGATCTTATGCCTTGACCAAGTAATAAATGCATAAATGAACACTTTGCAGAAGTTGGACATTTTTGAAATCTAAATCCTTTTTTGATTTATCTTCGAAAACAATCAAATATGTTGAGATACTGGATGTTTGAGATACTGTAATCTGTGCTGTACTCATCAAAAATGTCATTGATGTGTGATTAATCTAGAATACAGGTTTATGTTTCGAATTGAATTACAAAAAAACTTTTCCATGGCCCATTTCACATAAGAAAAACTTAGAAAAACAATGTTCTTTCTCAACAGAAATAAAAAATTTTTTAATCCTATATAAACATATAGTATGTGTGAGTAAAAAAGCTTAACCATTTTTTTCCTGACTGATGATCCACACTACTAAGAGACATACAGTAATTGACAATTTCCTGGCTGACAACTTCTCATTTTCATGAAAAGTGTAACATCATATTCAAACAAATAACTGAATTAAAATCCTAAAGAGTCTGTAAAACATAACTGTAGTTGACATTTAATTAATATAGTCAATGACAACAACCTATTATATATAAAAATCTTTAAACACAGTTGGTTTAAAATGTATCCCAAATAGAGTTACAGGACAAAGTTACATTTGTGTTAGTAAATTAGTTGGCCGAACTTTTCCGAACATTAATTAATTGATATATGTAAATTATTTAAATGATTTTTTTTGAGCATTTAGACTTTTGAAGTAAATTTTTAAATAGTTGTTAACCTTTAATGATATTTATTCATTATTTTGAAACCAAGAAACTCTCAATTGCAAAAGCAGAAATGTCAGTTTGGCAATGTTATGACAATTTTTAAGTTAAGGTAAGCATAGGATGCACGTAATATTAGTGTAATATTGATAAATTTGTTCCATTAATAGGTAAAATATTATATTTTTAAAGAATATATTTAGAATAAATATACTGATCATCAGTGTATGTGTTTTTAATAATATACAGTAGATGTTCTAAAGTTCTGATTCCAATATTCATTGTGATACAATAGAGTATAAATCACTGGGAAAAAAAACACTAAAATATGTTTTGCTGCAAAATAATGAGAATAAAGGGAATGAAAATATGAAACTTTACTTTAATTTCAGTAAAGCATTGGCCTGTACATGTTGCCCAATTTTTATATGGACAACTAAATGTAAACTTTGTAAACCAGCCTACGATCTGTAGTGTATACGTAGTAGGTTTTTATTATTATTTTGTACTATAGAAAAAGCAGCTGTGAAGCATCATTCTGCATTTGTTCTGCATTCTGCAATGTACTGGATATTATAGATTAAGTAGAGTCTAGGCTTGGGATAGTTCAGCTTCTGCAGTTTGACACACATTTATAGCATGTTGAGATCTGATATAAATCAAGGCCAAATATTGAATGAACTACTTCACTTTCTGTAGTGGCTGCCAAGCAAGATGACTTGTATTTATCCCTCCCTCTAACAACTTCCTAATGTACTTACATGTTTCAGAAAGCGGAAATCGCTGTGGCCCCATTGACTATTACGTTGGTCCGGGAGGAGGTCATTGACTTCTCTAAGCCCTTCATGAGCTTAGGCATCTCCATCATGATCAAAAAACCACAGAAGTCCAAACCTGGGGTTTTCTCCTTTCTGGACCCACTGGCCTACGAGATCTGGATGTGCATCGTGTTCGCCTATATTGGCGTGAGCGTGGTGCTCTTCCTGGTCAGCCGCTTCAGCCCGTATGAGTGGCATACCGAGGAGCCCGAAGAGGGCACCGACGGTCCGCCCAGTGACCAGCCCCCCAATGAGTTCGGCATCTTCAACAGTCTCTGGTTCTCCCTAGGAGCTTTCATGCAGCAGGGGTGTGACATCTCACCCAGGTAAGCGTTTAACTCTCTCCCCTCTGTGCTTGACTGCCCTAGGGCTGGCATCTTTAAAGGAATACTGATTGGAGAAAGAAGTGGAATTAGTCTCTTAACCTCGAGTTAGCTCATGAAAAGGTCTCATTGAGCATTGATATGCTAATAAGAGGCACCTGAAACTGTGCAGCTGTGTTGTTACCATGGCAATGTACCAAAGGGTGTCCGAACTTGCCTGAAAAGTGCATATTATTTGTAAAGAACCAGAGCTGAGAGACTCATAATCAGTATTCAGTCAGAGACTGGTCTTAATGCAAATTGATTTAACACGCTGTCCATGGGGAGAGAGGAGCTACTGTCATTCTGCACAGTATGTGTCTCTATCATCTCTATTTAGACAAATATTCAGGGGTCTCCGAGTGGTCTCTAAGATTTCCCTCCATCATTTTGAAATAATCAGCTTGAACCCCAGAGACCCCACACCCATCCATGTCCAGGAGTTTTCCCTGTTGATCGAATTGATTTTAGCTGACCTCAGATATACCGTATCTATTGGATAAAAGCATGTACTGTATCTATTTAGAGTAGAGTTAGCTCTGTTCAGGCATGTTCAGATGTCCTATGATGTTTTAAAAGTTGCTCTGTATGGCTTGAAAAGAGCATTTGTAACCCTGCATTCACACCAGCAGCAACGCAACAAAATGCCTATTTATAAAATTGTATTTCCACCAAATGCGCCAGTGAATTTCAATAAAGATAGGGGCTAATGTGGTTGGAGTCCCTATTAGCAAAAAAAAAGCTGGCAAACAAAGCAAAATCATTGCAGCGTTTTACTTGCAAATTAGAAGCATGGTTAAATTGGAAGTACTGTACAGTGGCTACCAGTGGAGGTGATGGATGGTGGTGTGCTTTTTTGCACTAGACAAGCCCTACCAGTGAAACCAGATGTAAGCTAAAGATAGGACATGACCATTATCAACTAATGATGAAAGCAATGATGAAAGCAATTTTAGCAATGCAAGGTAAAAAAATAATTATAATTATAAATATATATATATATATATATATATATAAAAACTGCTGCCAGTGTGAATGTAGCTTTTGCTTTCTCTCAGGTTGTTCTGACCTTTCGGGACTCATATAGCTCTCAGGAATTGCTACACACAGATACAGTACAGTATATATACCCTTTGCTGTGCAGCAGTGTCGGTCCATGTTTATTTTTGTGCACATGTATACTGTATGTACGTGTTTGTGTCTCAGTCATACATGCCTCACGTGTGCCTGTGTCCGCTGTATAGATTGACTGTGTTTTACAAATCTCTAGGATGTTTAGCAGTGAGGGATCATGGGAGTCATGGCCTATTGCTGTGTAGCTCACTGTTCTCATATGTTCATTTGTCCTGTGGAAAAAGCCTTTGAACTACATGGTGCACATATTCATTATTATGCTGCTGTGGGCAGTTGGCTGTTTTGTGTTATTTGTTTGTGGATAATTTGGTCACCTGCTGAGATGACCTCAGGCTTTTTGTGGCTATCTCTGATGCCAGCTCTCTCTCTCTCTCTCTCTCTCTCTCTCTCTCGCTGTCTGCATTGTCCATGATAGAGCATTTTAAGACCCTTTTTGTCAATTAAGGACAGAAAAAAAGGATTTTATTTTTCAGTCCCCCCTCACCAGATAAGAATTGACTCACATATCAGGACCAGGAGAACAAAGGAGCATAAAAAAAGAGCAGCACGTGATGGAATACAGCAGGTACTTAGAACGACATCAGAACCATAGAGCCCAAACACTCGACACTATAGTCTGTTTCATCAGTGCTATAGCGGGCTTATGGTTTTGATCTATCTTTGATAAGAAGACTCATTTAGGATTTCATTTAAGATTGTAAGATTCATCATTGCAGTGCAGGCATAATACAGTTGCATGAAATGTTAAAAGGTAAACCTGCATTTACTGATCAACCAGAGAACCACACGTTTTTTTTGTTCTTTTTTAAATACTGCGTATAAATATCTACAGTATACTTTCATCTGCTGTCACTTTGATGTGTATAGACTATATGTAATATATACTATGCATGTACTATATGTGTGTATTTGTTTGAAGGTGATGCAATAACACTGCAAGGGATCCCATGGTATTGTGTTGCACTACTATTTTTTTCCCCCGCATTACCAAGATGCATACTAATAACTCAGAAAGGTGGGGCAGAGGAAATTCTCCCAATGCTTGTGTGCATTAAATGTGCGGAAGGAATTTTTAATGCCAGCGATTTGAGAGTCTGGGCGAATTTAAATTATTAATCACCTCTGGACAGAGAACACCAAATTAAATTATAGGACGAGATTCTTATTGCATTTCCTGCACTTTGGCCCTTAACCAATTTAAGCATCTTATATTCATTTCTTTTTTTTTTTTTGCCTGGTCTGTCAGCTGTGTGGACTTAAAGGCAACACTGGAACAAAACGGGATAAATAATAAAAGGTGTGAAGGATGTTCTAATGGGGTTGGACAGGATTAATAATTGTCCGGTTTTGTATGTAAGTCACGGAAGTTAAGCAAAGTTATTGATGAGACATGCACAGAAATTACCGAAATCTTAAATTAAAGAAATGGAGGAATCAATGCTCTGAAAAAAGAAATTACTGTACAGTACATCTGCACGGTATAGAACCCTGAGTGAGATCTGCATGCAGGAGTAAAGCAGAACACCACAGTGATTGTTAAGAGCAAGCCAGAAGTCGCTTTCTAAAATGTTGCATTGCTCTATGCTGTGTCACACTCAGAATAGTGTTCAGCAATTCATTAATTCTGACCACATCCTATTGAATCAGACTCCTTTTCAAGCCGGAACAAGAAGGTTGTGTTTACAGGCAGTTAGGAGGGATAACTGTACTATAGCTATGTTCAGTAAAAATAAGAAACTCCATACATTATATTGCTTTATAGGTTGGTCACCTTCTTACTGAGGAGTTGCTTATAGTGGACGTTTTTAGTTGGCTAATTATGTTAAATGATGTTCTAGTCATAATTTATGTTATGTATGGATTATAGTTCTAAGCATTAAGAGACTTGTATGGCTTTAAATATTGGTACTGAGATAATTGGGTAATGACACAGGAGTAACAGATCAGGTAATGACACAGGAATTATTGGGTAATGATTGGGTAATGACACAAGAGCTAGAAATCAGGTAATGAAACAGGAGATACAGATTATGTAATGAAACGAGTCAACGATTGGGCAACAATACTAGAGTTGACAGATCAGGTAATGACACGAGTCACTGTTAAGATAACAATGCAAGCGTCATAGTGGGTAATGACATGGAGGGTGCAAATCAATAGCATAGTAATTACAGTTACTGTACACATTAAAGACGAGAGCGTCAACAAAGCGGGTTTCAGATCAGGTCACAATATGGGGTGCGTAGATTGAGCTTAAACCCAGGTGTCACAGTTTGGGTGATGACACGGGGGTACAGACTGGATAGGGGGTGTAGATTGGCTAATGACACAGGATTCACAAGTTTAGTAATGGCCCAAAATGACGTATAGCAATTCAATTAAATTTTATTTGTATAGTCCTTTTAACAATGGTCATTGTCGCAAATCAAAAGAATCAAAAGAAAATTAACCACACAAGATTATTTTTTTTAACTTACTACAATTTATTTAACACAAAAAAATCTAATTTTTTTTTAAATATCTAAAAGCAGTGTCATGCATCCAGTGACTAATTCCTACTTTGAAAATTTTATTTAGTTGTTTGTTTGCTTGTTTGTTTTATATTCTCAAATAAATGCTCTGTACCTTTTGGGTATCTGAGCCTGAGACTACAGTATGTATTGGCACAGTATGTAAGGCACAGACTGAGTATCAACAAGAGGGTGGCAGATCAAGTGATAACATGCGGTACAGACTGTGTAACGACATAGGAGTTGCAAATATGGTACTGTATCTGCAAATTGGGTCACAGCACATGAGCACATACAGTATGGGATACAAACATGGAGGATGCAAACTGGGTAATGATACAGGGTGCAGATCAAGAAACAACACAAAATGAATAACATTGTGGCACACAGATCAGATTAAGACAAGGGTGGTAGATTGGGTACCAACGTGTGGTATACTGTATATAGAGGCTTGGCCGATGCAGCTTGCGTAAAAACCACAGGGATTCCAGATCAAGTAACAACATTGGGATTGCAGTCAGGGTAACAAATCAAGGAGTTCCCAGATCTAATAATAACACGGGACACAGCTTGCAGAATGCCGCATAGATAATGGCACAGTACAGGTAATGACTCGTGTTCTTCTGAGCAAGTATCTGGGGAATGACTTGGTATATTAATGGAAGGGGGCAGTCGTTATCAGACGGGCAGCTTAGGAATCCATATCTGGATCGATAATACAAATATTATTCTGCGAAGCATGTCTGAAGCTGCAGCAGAAGAGTTGTGTTTATACAGCTACTCAGAGTGCTGTGCTATGCATTTTCTTGTTGCACCATTCCTCTTATAAAGCCTCTACATACAGTACTGTACAAAGGCTCCACCGAAAGTAATGCAAAAGTGGGTGTAACTTTTTTTTCTTAATGAACTGATATTTTTTTCATTAACCGCAATTTTGAATGTATTAATTGTCTTTTGTTTTATATAAATCTGACAAATTACAGATGTTGGTAAAGTAACTCTTCATCTAGACAGATGTACTACTCAATGTGGTCTCCATCACAAGTGATGCATTTGTGCCGTTACTGAACCCAACCCTCGACTCCTCATTGAAAATCTCCTTTGCCGGAGTAGATGGTCTCACGCTGTGCTCCAGCCAGTACCCCTTCAGTATAGCCCTCGCACTTTATGCCTCATTACCTTGCATTGTGTACTTTACATCGTGCACCTATTGTAAAACTCTGGGCCAATAACCATATAGAATTTGGCTGATGCCAATACTGATGTGTTTTTTTTATTTTTGTTGTTATTTATTCTGCATTATTTTGTGCCAGACAACCACCCAACTCTTTATAACTAAAATTATAACTACTTAAACTGTTTACAAGTATTTAACCCCTCAATCACACTGTCTTTGAATTTGCATAAATTAATCCATATGAATGTTGGGAATAAGATTTAATATAACCTTCTTTTGTAAACGATAACTGTTTCAAACGCATTCCTAGCCTGATGTACAGCAACCCACTGAATAAGAAGAATGTTTTTATTCTTACATAGCCATTTCAACATTTTTTTCTAGTGTAACAAAAATTAAGTGTTATTAAATGGAAATGCAAAAGCCTCCTCTTGAAATGTCATTGACGCTTGTTACAAACTGCATATCACTGATCTTTCTCAATGAAAGAAGTAATCCAGCACAGCTGACATTTTCATTGACTTACAAACAAGCGTGTGCACGTCGTCATTGTTGTGGGAGGTATTATAGCACCATCCATTGAATATTCCCAAAACTTTTAGCCATTGTAAAATTGATACGACACAACAGATTCAAATTGGCCAAACGTCATCTTTTTTGTCGATAGGCTTTTGGCAGACAACAAGACGAATATCGGCAGATACCAGTGTAAGGCTAATAAATCTGTGCGCCAGCTTGTTTTACCTCATGTCTGCATGTGTGTGTGACAGATAGGGCCAATGTAGGGGAACTTAAAATATAGCTCCAAGTATATATGTGTGGATAGGGTTTTAAAGGTGGATGTATTTGGTAGTTGTGATGTTGAGAAAAATGTCCTCGTTTTCTGTGCATCACTGGATTGGATTTTTATATCCCACCTAGAACACTTTTATTTCCCTCTCTGTTTTTCTTCCCCTCCCTCCACATTTAGTATTTGAGGGTCAATCATGTAATTGTAGTAAGTAATTACCTCCATTCAATAGCGCCTTTTATTCCGGAAATCACTAAGAAATGATTGCAGGACGAAGGGGAGGGAAAGATCAGGAGGAAGCCTGTGATGCTTATGAGAGGATATGATTCATTCATCAAGCCAGCGTTAAGAGTGAGAGAAAGGAAGGAGAGTGGAGATCACACTACAGATGAGGACATTTGGCTCTCACTATGCAAAGCCATGACTATAGAGCATGGTTTTAGAAACTGAACTCGTTTATGTACTGTATAAGGAACTTGTACAAACTCTTGAAACTGGAACTTTATTTCTGACATTATAATGCTGTGAATTAATGACATTTTGATGTCTTATGAAGTTTGGCACTGTGGTTTCAAGGTAAAGTTGCTTTATTCTTGTCAGGATTGCAGTGGATCCAGATATTGGAAACATGGGTTGCAATACAGGATTAGCGCCTAAGGTGCCATTGCAATTCGTAAGAAATGTATTCCTTAGTCATTACACTTACCACAAAAACATGAGTTGGCAGGTAGTGTTAAACATTTATATGTGACACACTGTTACCTAAAAAAAGTGAAGTCCTCATACTCAGCCTTTGAGACCGAAAAAAGAGGAATGAAAAATGCTGGCGGAGAAACATATTTCCTTGCTGTCCAATTTAATATAATACAGCAATGAAAGCAAGGGAATATTTACATTTTGAAAAAGTAAAAAAGGATGTAACCTTTGTGAACACTTCACTATCACACCCCCCTGAGGTTGCAGGATTTGAATTACCGGGCTGAAGTGACTCAAGTCTGATTTTTTTACCCCTAATGTCGGCGGTCTGAACAGCCGAGTCTGATGTCCTTCAAATCGATTAGAGTCTAAGATCAGATGTATATTCAGTCTGCAGTCCTGCGACATGAATGCGAACAGGCTGATCTGAATTCTTGTGACATTTTGCCTCTGTGCATTCGTAGTCAGTCAGTACTGTTAGCATGGCGATATCATGCTGTACTGTACATGTAGCAGTGCTAGTAATAGCTGATAAAAACAGGCTGATAAAACAGCTAAACCAAGGCAACTGGCTTTCTTCCTTCTTCTGGACCTCAACAAATACCGCCAACTAACTGCTCTCAACCATATATTTTTCTAAAATGACATCCATTCTTTGAAATGAGAGAGTGGTAGCACAAATATGATGTTTTAACCCAAATATTACAAGCAAATACGCCACATTCACAGATGGCCTTTGGTAACAAATGCAAAAGACATGGTTTACAGTGAAAAAAACTGCACAGATCATTGACCTCAACATGATCGAACACCTTCCGGAAGAATTGTAACACTGATTTCACCTGACCTTCTCGCCCGACATCAATACTCGACCTCACTAATGCTCATGTGGTTAAAAGAGCACAAATGCCCACAGCAAGGCTCCAAAATCTAGTGGAAAGGCTTCCCAGAAGAGTGTTAGTTATTCCAATAGCACGCGGGGGGGGGGGGGGGACTAGA
>JAQMYK010000011.1:11352440-11365142 GCA_030014345.1 Clarias buthupogon | reverse complement strand
TTTCACATTAATGAATAAAAAACATTCTCCATACTCCCTGACACAATGTCATGAATTGACGAAGCAAGACTCTTTTATTTAACGCAAAGAAACACAAGTGTGAAATTGTGAATACACTAACCAGTAAACCAAACAAACAAAGAAGTAAACAGAGCAGAGCAGAACAGTACACAAGCCATGAACACAACAGATGCAAGACAAACTAAACAGTAAAGAAACCCAGTGGCTACAGTATAATCGAAATAACAGACATCTGTGAAGCATAACATAAAAGACTAGTGTAAACCCTAACCAACACTAATGTCAAAAGAAGAGAGTCAAAGTAACACAAAAAGCCATAGTGGCGCATTGAACCCAAGAACAACCATAGCATTCAGTCATAGACTGTTTAAAAAGAACTGGACCAACCGACCGTAATATCACTCATAGTTTAAATTTTTTTTCTGAAGAGCAGTTTTAAAGCTCTGGTTGTTGTGTTGGCAGGTGCTGACTTCACCTAAACCCTGGTTAATATGCAAATTGTTTAGAATATGCCTCCTTACCTCAGTTACCACAAGCTAGCCTGCTTTAGCTTTAGCTGCGGGAGCTCTGCTCATCCCATTTCAACTCCTACTGTACATTTATGGTGGTGAAGTAAATTATAACAATGAGATCACAACAATTTATAACATAAACATCTTTACAGCCTTGTCATAAGTAGATATGAAGACCTGCTGTAAACATGTTTATTTCTGTTGTTTAGTTGAACATTTGAACATTGGGCTCTATGGGGATTTACAAACTTTTGGAACCTAGTGGTCATTTGAGGAACTGCATGTTTTGGTAAGTTTAGTCTAAAGTATTTAGGAGGATGAGAATGTTAGTTTTCCAAGAGATAATATCATTCCAAATTAATTTGTTAATCAGTTAATCATTTGCTATTTTTATTGAGAAAGATAACTGCTCTGTCGCCTAAGGTTTAAGTAATAACTCTATCTAGCATACTCCATTGCAGAGATCCTATGTCAAATGCATAAAGATGGGCACTTCTGGAAATACAATATAAACCACAAAAAAATCTATGGATATTGTGCCAGTGTAATATCGCATAGAAATTATAAAATCATTATATCACACAAGACTAGTTGGAGGTGTGGCCTGAGGTTTGAGCTTCATTGTCTTTTAACTAAAAAAGTGTGTAATGCTTGAGATTTGCATTTTGCATAATGCTTAATTGCCATTATTATTTTAATTATCTACTTTTAGTAGCCAGTTTATTAGGATCAACTGCTTATGTATGGCATTCATTTCCCAATCATGTGGCAGAAGTACCTCTCATAAAATCATGAAGATACAGGTCAAGGGCTTTAGTTAACACAATAAACATCAGGATGGAGAACAATTGCGATATCAGTGACTTTTTATTCTGCCATGGTTGTTGTTTTGCAAACTGCTGATCTCACAGGCCAAAACCTCTACAGTTTTTTCTCAAATTTTCTCCCTAATTTAATATTGTCCAATTCCCACCTGTCTCTAAAGATACTGCCCCAAAAATGGACCAGGGAGCATACAGTACTTCCTCTGCAGCATGTGAAGCCACTGGCCACATCTTTTCAAGCTGCTTCTCACGCAGTGTTGTAGGTGCTCACAAAAGCCCATGATTGGCTATGATTGATGTGGAAATGCGGGTATGCCACCCCTCCTCCTGAGAGAACACGACCAATCTGCTCTCTAGGCTCCCGGCTTCGGGAGGATGGCTATACCATCACAAGGGGATCAACATTTCAATCTGCAGATGATAGGACAAACACGTTTCCGTAACACCACTGGGGAGCCCAGGTGTCTACATTTTACACCGATTGGAGCAACAGAGAATAGACACTCACTTTTTACAATCATAGTGAGGGGGAAAACATCTCTACATTACATCACAAGGCATTGATTTATAAGGCAGATTGGCTACCAGTGCAGAAGAATACATCATGTCCCACAAACAGGATTCTGAGGATACAGTGGGCACAACTGCATAGTTGAAGATTGGAAAATCACCTTCTGGTCTTTTTCCTTCAATATTTACGTGGCAAACAGGTGTTTTTTCTACTTGTTCAATAAGGGGAACATTGTGTGAACTGGACTGTTGGTTAAATCCTGATATTTGGAGTAATGATTGTGTCCTGGTAATGGGAATGCTTGCTGTTATTCCTCCAAGCAAAAATTTGAATTAGAGTGCGGTAATGTGGAGAGTGATGGTGTATGGCTTCGGTCTCATGCGTGAAGAAACTGATTTGCAGGTATTAAATCTTAATCAGGCCAGCAGAGAGCAAGCCATGAATAAATAAAGCACTGTAGGCTTACTGGGGCTACAGGCAATGACCTTTCATTTATCTACAGTGTTTCAAGGTCCCCACCCCCTCACTTCTCCCTCGATCCCTTCCTATATTCTCTTCTTTTCCCTCTACCCTTATTCATAATTTTATTCACAGTGGAGTGGTTTTCCAGATACAGATTAGAGCTAGCTATTGCCTTGAAAGCCTCTCATGTTGAAGAGCCTCCGCTGGTCTTAAGCTGGCCTGTTTTTTTTTTTGTGTCGTAGACAAAAATTGCAACATCAGTAAAGAATTATTTGGTCGGTGAGGGGTCTTGGAACAATAGCATGCTGCTATAATAATGCCTATGTAAAAGCCACCAATAGGAGGTTGACATATTATTATTTAAAACTTCAAAGTGAAATGACATGTTTATGATTGAGTAAACGACCATTTATAAAGCTGTCATGCTCATGATAATTATTATAACATTAACATCCCTACATGCCTGAATGCTTGTATAGTGTGTTGCATGGCTATCAAGTTCAACTACTTTACTCATGTGTGAACAATTTCCAACTCCTTTTAAAGCTTGCTTTATCTAGGTATAGCTTTGATACTATTATTATTATTATTATTATTATTCCCTGTTTTTCTGTTCATGTGTTCCTGTGTTCTGTAGGGTATGCTGATTAATTATTTAATCCCAGATCTAATGGATCTCTGGAGGATTTTCAGTGGATGAAGACATGGTGAACACGCCATCAAACAGCCTTTTATAGAATTCGGCCAAGATTTTTTGGGGCTCATCAATCACACAGTCTGACAAGAAATCGTTTAAAAAATAAATGCTGAACCTGCAGAATCTAAACTCGACTCTCTCAGTTTCAATTCGGCTTTCTGGCACAATTTCACATGAGCAGGGTTTATTCCATTTGACTGGAACATGCTTATGTTGGTTCTCACCTTGGAGCTGTTCTTTTTAGGCTGGTGAAAACAAAATTCATACCAACCAGTCCAAGAGGTTTCAAGCAAGGTGGTCTCGGTTTGGTGAAAATTTCAATAACGGGACCTGAACCAGATGTGTATTGTTTTTTTTTGTTTGTTTTCTTGTAGATGAGAGCTACAATACTGAGCCACAAGGGCTAGAGGACACAGATACAGTGATGCTAGGTGTTCTCAATATTTGACTTGATAAACAAAAAAAGAAAATAAGTACTGGATTTGACACAAACTTTTTTCATGTAGTTATTTGAATACATTTCCAATCATTCTAATCTAGTCACTTTGACTTTTAAAACTCTGGTCGATGCTATGGAGCACCGAACACCTAGATAGTCAGGCACAAGAACAGGTTTTCCCCCAGGCAATTTACCTTATGAACAGTTAAACATTCTTCTCACTGTGCAATAAATATATGCGCAATATTGTGTGCAATACCACTGTGTAATATACTGTACAATACCATATTTATTTGATAGAATCCCACACCTTACTCCATTTGTATTTAACCTTAAAAAATCTTTTAAATTATTATTTTTTTTAAAACACATCCTACTCTATTTGTTGATCATTTTTTGTTGTTGTTTTGTCTTGTCATTGTTTTGCTCTGGAAGCTTATTTTCATCTCACCTTCTATACCGCTTTATCCTGTATTCAGGGTCGCGGGGGACCTGGAGCCTATCCCAGAAGGCTTAGGGCATGAGACAGGGTACACCCTGGACAGGGTGCCAATCCATTGCAGGGCACACACACATACACTTACTCACTACGGGCAATTTGGGAACGCCAATTAGCCTAACCTGCATATCTTTGGACTGTGGGAGGAACCCAGTACCCAGAGGAAACCTCTCAAGCACAAGGAGAACATGCAAACTCCATGCACACAGAGACGGGAATCGAGTTTGGCCAGGAATCGAACCCGGACCCTGTAGGTGCAAGGCGACAATGCTAACCACTACGCCACTTGTTCGTGCAAGCTCTTTCTTTTTCTGATTCTTATTTCTGACAACCAACATTATCTATACAGTACTGTCCAAAAGTCATTTTTGGCCCCTCTTTTCAGTCCATTCCCTGTACATAATCAGTTTCATATGAATGTTTATTGTTTGTTCTAAATCATTCAAGCATAAAAACACATCTAATTTATGACATGAACTACTGTACTGAGAAACAGGTGCAGATGATGACAGATGGTCAGGCTGGTGATTAGTATATTGGTGATGCTGAGTGGCTGGAACAGATGAGAGGGGAGGGCAGATGAGGTTGTTACATAAACGACCAATTTTTAATTGTATCTTTAGGCACTTTGCAAAAGTTTGTTCCTATTTCTTCAATTTATTCTACATAATTTAGGTTTATTTGATATGAAGAAAATGGGTGGCTCAAGACTTTTGCACAGTATTTGTACATTTTGTTATGATTTGGACTCAAGCAAGTAGACTGAATTTGTAAAAGGTTTCTTGGTTTCATCACTAGACAACTGCCCTTTTAGCTTCTAATGCTTGCTCTAGCAAGAACATACAGTAAAGCACCGATTGCACCAATGAAGTCTGAAGTGTTCAATAGCAATAACATTCTTATCGTGAGTCACTAATGACTCTCTGTTTCTTAACCTGCCATGGTGACAGGTGTGTGCTGTATGTGTGTGGTACAATAACGTATTTAATAACACACTTTCATCAGTTGACGGAACTCAGAGTCTGCATTATACACAGCGACGTGGGAGGCATGTGGGAGAACGTGTGTTTGTCCCTGAATTATATGTCCTTATGAATGATCCCACATGTCAGACGATGGAGCAGTCGAGCGGTGCAGAGCTCGAGTCACTGGTGTCGTGTCCGCTCAATTGAGGCTTTTATTAAATCGACTTTGTCTCACAGGGTCAGATCGATTAGTCATGCTTACTGCGATCCCAGGCGAGTCTGTCCCTCAGACGTCACCGTGACGGACTGTGCGTCTGCATGTGGGAACGTGCTTAGCAGAAGACAGAACATTTAATATGGAATTTGAAAAGACTAGTCATCAACCCTTCTCCAAGTCACGCTGGAGATATGAATGTAAAAAATATATTGCACAACAAAATATTTTTATAGATTATAAATCAGTAGTCAACTTCATTATTCTATACATTTGGAAAAATATTTAAAATAAATAATTATAAAGCTTCATGCTTCTTTCCCTGCAGCCATTCATGTATACTGTATGTCTCTGGTTGTTTTATGAAGCAAAGTCTAAAACTCTTGTATTCATAATTTTGGATCCTAATATAAAACATTGTCCCCAGGACAATGTAGCATGAACAGGGTCAAACAGAAGAACAACACATATCCAAAATGTGTTTATTAATGTTTCAGCTGAAGTATCTCTCACATTATGCATTCTGTCATCCCTGGAATCCCTAACATATGGTTTTAGTGTTTGAGGCTTTAAAGCAAATGAGGTAATTCCCCCATGCCCCTTTGCAGAAGTTAATTTTTCTAGCCAATCAGTATGCAATAAACGGAACTGGAATATACAGGGGCTCCTTGGCATTGAGCGAGAATAGTGGCTTTGCAAATTGTTCCCCCCTTCCCTTTTTTTCTTGTCTGGAATGAGATCATACCAGGTAGGAAATTTGAACAGCGTGTTCAAACACATTTTTGAACAAAAAGGAAACAGGGTGGGGTTGTATTTTGCATATAATTTGTCAGCATATAGACACACAGAGAAGACCCATGTAAATGTCTAAAAATGAGGTGAATTGTGCACAATACTGTAGGTCAACTTAAATATATAATCATAACAATGGGATCAACATTGGCGGCGTAATGGTTTGCACTCTGGAATCACACCTGCATACCGGTAGAGGGTTCAAGTGTTTAATTGGTTTCCTCTGGGGATTCTGGTTTCCTCCCATAGGTCAAAGACATGTGCATTATGCTATTTGCCGTTTCCAAATTGCCCGGAGTGTGTGCCCTGCAATGGATTGGCACCCTGTCCAGATTGTCTATAGGTATAGAGAGGTATCGTGAGGGATCAACATATGCAGAAATGAGTTTTGGATCATTAAAATAGCCTTTGCAGTCTTTGGAAAATCCTGCTGATATTTCAGCACCACGTCTTCCACCTTTATCATCATCCTCCGCAGTGATTTATATTAGCAGTGCATCTTGCACTAACAGCAATCTTTAACCTACCCTTTTTTGCTGCTACCCAGTAATTGCTGAGACACATCATCAGGGTTGTTCAAGACCGTTCATAAATTTTAGCCCCAGAATGGTAACCGAGCAAAAAATATGTGAGCTTTATTATTTCTAGGATTTTTTTTTTTTACTTTAAATCCAAAAAACATGTTTTGAACATCTCATATATTTTTTCTCATTTCTTTTCGTTTAGCCTTCTCAGACCCAAACTGTAATGTTGTGCCTTGTAATTTCTTCTCAATGTTTCTCGTTATTAGCCTGTGCTAATTATTGGACTTGATCAATGACTTCAAACTGAAAGAGTAATATGCAAAGGACCACATATGAGGATCTTACAAAACTACTGATGTATTTTCTTCGATAATTATCTTTAAGGTGAATTTTGGAGCCAAAAAATAACATGATTGTCTATGGGATTTCATGATGCTTTGTGACACATATAAAGGAGTAAGAGTAATATCTTGTAATATATTAATGTTTTAATAAGTATGTTGTAAGACATACAAGCATGTAAAAATGGAAGAAGAAGGTAATAATGATAATTAGCAAAATATGTGATTCCTCCTGATTTTGGTGGCATTTCCCACCGTTAATGTTAGCTTATTCAGTGCTTCTGTTGCTAATGAAATAATGATATAAAAATCCACTGTGTTTTATGCTCCATAAAATGCAGTGCAGGTAACCATAACTGATAATTGACATTCCACTTTTTCTAAGTAATACAGTAGTTAGCTACTGTAACTGTTCTGGGGTTGAATCCCAAATAGCATAACATGGAAATGTAGTGCACTATGAAGGGTGTACAATTGCTTGTTACACACTTGATCAGGGGTTAGAGAGGGATTTATGTATCAGCCTTGTGTTAGAAGCTAGTTAGCTTTGTAGCTCACGTTAACCGTGAACAGAACAACACAGACAGTTCGGTGAAAGAGAAAGACTTACTTACTAAAGAGAAAGAATGACTAAGGAGACAAAGATGACAACGTTATCAAATGAGTTTTCTTTTTGTTTTTTACACTGGCATCCGGAATGGCCAGAAATGGCCAGTGGCCAGACGTTGTTACACATGCATCACATGCACAAGGTCAATAAACACGGTGCAGTAGAGAAAAAAGGTAATTTTGTAAACAGTTTTAAAACTTTATGAACAGGCCATTTGCAAATCTGATTATGTACTTCATTTCAGGAAGTTACGATTTACATTTTCATTACAGATTCAAGGAATCCCTGAATGAAAAAAAATAAATCAACACATTAATGAATTTATAAATCCACATCATCCTCTTTTGATTTTGCATAATCAACACAAGGTGTAAATGTAAGCGGTGCGAGTTTTTGCCGCCTCCGTGGAAATTCTTGTCAGTGACGTCCCCTCCTGCCCACCACAAATGCCGGTCTGTTACCATGACATCGCAACAAAGTACAGTATTCTTTTAAACAGAGAAGGCCTTACACTAGCCTGTTTCACAGGCTATCACCAAGGACCTCAGTCAAGATTCTAAATTTGGAGCGGTGTTTGTGATCCCTGACTATCTGATGCTCATTCATCTAATGCTTGTGGGTTGTTTCTATGAGCTGGAACATGCCCTTAGCTCCGGGATATCGGATGTTTGTCAGTATTCTTGGCATGTTTCTTTCTCAGCACCGTGCCGCTCCACTGGTCCACTGCATGTCTCATTTTCAGTTCCATGCCGAGGGGATAAGCTGTGGTCTCATCATGCTTGATTATAGATTTCCTAATCTTTGCTTGGTACACTCTGCTGACTGATCTTTCTTCTCTTTTCCCTTACACTCTCCTCTCTCTCTCTCTCTCTCTCTCTCTCTCTCTCTCTCTCTCCATATCATCACCTGTCCTGCTTTTGTCCTCTTCTTCCCTCATTATCTTTCCCACACTGCAGGTCTCTGTCCGGTCGTATTGTGGGAGGCGTATGGTGGTTCTTCACCTTAATCATCATCTCCTCCTACACAGCCAACTTGGCTGCTTTCCTCACCGTAGAGAGAATGGTGTCACCCATCGAGAGCGCCGAAGACCTGGCCAAGCAAACTGACATAGCATACGGTACTCTAGACTCAGGTTCCACCAAAGAGTTTTTCAGGGTGAGTGGAGTACATAAAAAAAAATGTCAAGGTGTGATTGTGATTAATGTGCAGTTATTAACTTCTTGATTTATTTCATGAATAGGTGAAAAGATTGCATTATCAACATTTATTTAAAAGACCTTTTCAGAAGCACATGCAGAACTAGTAGAACAAACCATTTTCAAAATGACAAAATGATATGTAAACTGGGTAAGGTTTGATTAAGGAGAAATATGGACATACCATAATCACAAGCACCGCCTACTGTATGTTTCAATAAACTGGCAGTATTGGTAAGATTGTATAATATCAATGGGAAATTGTCTGGAAATGGCACCCTTCAGTTTTTATATAAATTACATCACTTTAGGAGGTGTATATTACACACAAATGTATCTAGGACACTTATTTCCATATTTATAAGGTCTTAGTTTGAAGGAAATGACCTCAGTGCAGCATTGCAGGTTTATCTGTGGAATATGATCGCTTGCAGTGTCCTTTAAAATTCCTATTAAAATTGAGGAGAAATTACTGGACAACATAAATATTACACACCATACTTCAATTTTTTTCACTCAATCAACAGAAGAAGCTATTTATCTTCTTTTTTTTAATAAATAAATAAATATGCAGGGAGCACATTAGCTTACTGGTTAGCACCGTCGCCTTGCACCGCCATGGTCCGGGTTCGATTCCCACCTCATGTCTGTGGATGGATGCATGTAGTTTGCATGTTCTCCCCGTCCTTGGTGGGTTCCTCCAGGTTCTCCGGTTTCCTCCCATTGTCCAAAGACATGCAGTTCAGGCTAATTGGCGTTGCCAAATTGCCCTATAGTGTGTACTGTAAGTGACTGTTTCAAATAAAATTCAAATTTTATTTGTCACATACACAGTCATACACAGTACGATATACAGTGAAATACTTAGACGACTGCCCGTGACCTTCAAATAAAAGACTATTATTAGGAAATAACTATGAAAAAGAAAAATAGAAAGTAAATTTAACTAAGAAGGAATAAAATATCTTTGCAATACAAAATATACAATATAAGAAAAATAAGAAAAACCTAGCTATACAATATAGAAAATATAGAATTTATGGAATTAATTCAGCTGTGTGTGTATGTGTGTGCCTTGCAATGGATTGGCACCCTGTCCAGGGTGTACCCTGCCTCGTACCCTAAGCCTCCTGGGATAGACCCCATGCCCCTCACGACCCTGTATACAGGATAAAGTGATCTAAACTATGAGTAATTGAGTGAATGCTGCAAACGTATGAAAACTATTGAGACCTTAAGGGATATTTGAAAGAACTACAAACAGTCAGTCTTAGATCCCAGAAATTTTGCTGTTGCATTTAACCGCAAAGTACAGTACAAGTATAATGTTACACACATGTGAAAATCTTTTGTCATCCATAGGGGAAAAAAAACAAAAAAATATATGGCTGCTGTTTTGCACAATACATTTAAAAATATGGGGCTGTACTGTACTGTAAGTTTCACACATTTAAATCGGATGGAAATTTGCCAGGAATCGGTCCGATGAGCCCGCTGTTCCACACACAGTAAGGAATATGGTCAAAAAAGATGTCTGTTTTAGCAGTGTGCAGTTAAGATTCTTGTGTTTGTCAACCGTTAAATGCCACTTTTACAGGAGTGAGCTGTTCGAAAGCATTGCAAATGTGATGCTGAATTAAAGAGCATAGTCCACATGCAAAAACCTAATACAAAGGAGCTTAAAATTTTCTGCATGGTGGATTAGATCAAGATCCTCTACAAGTGTCTCCAAACCTTGTTAGACGTTACTGCATGAAACTCAGAGCTGTTCTTTCCATGTAGGAGTCAAATTAACATAATAATTTTCATGGCGGCAGGAGTTTTGAAGCCAGTGCAGTACTTAAAACTGTAGAACGTTTCTTTCTCTATTTTTAGAAAATATTTTAACAAATGCAAAGATGTTTTTCATCCCTTTCATGTCCTCATGTAATTAATGTTATTGCTTATGCCTAAAAGTCATTATGATTATCTCCTCCAGATAAAAAGCTACAGTATGGTTATTTCTCACTGTCTAGACACAGGATTTTGGAAATTGTCTTATCGAAAACTTACCATAACATTTGACCACCTATATTTACATGCCATTATCTGCCATCTCCTAGAGGTCAAAAATCGCTGTATATGAGAAAATGTGGAGCTACATGAAGTCAGCTGAGCCAACAGTGTTCACCAAGACCACAGTAGAGGGCGTGGGTCGGGTGAGGAAGTCCAAGGGGAAGTATGCATTCCTGCTGGAATCCACAATGAATGAGTACACGGAGCAGCGCAAGCCCTGCGACACCATGAAGGTCGGAGGGAACCTGGACTCCAAAGGCTACGGAGTGGCTACGCCCAAGGGCTCACAGTTAAGGTGGGTGGAGTAGTATAACAATATGTCACGTGTTGTTATGGTATTCCACCTTCCCTGGCGTGCCTACCTCTACTTGATTTTTGTTTTTGTTTCATTTTATTGCATTCTTAAGCATTTTAGTGTGGAGTTACTGCTTGTTTTGTTTTATAGCATATGATTTATGAGAAGCTTCACTCAGGTAATTGAGTTGCATGCAGATGTTGTTTATATGTAATTGACGTTGCTAGAAATGTTATGTTGATGGCAAGATGGATTTTACAACTGAGATAAGAGCCCAGTGAACACCTAGCCTGGTCTGACACTGTCTCCTATTCACACTAATGATAGAATTTACCATCTATGGCCAGGAGCCTAAGAGATAAGAGAGTGTAATTGGCCTTGCTGTCTGGGTAGGAAGAACGGTATGATGGTCCCCTTGTGAGCTGTTCCTCCCTGACATTACAGATACTGTTCTATAACTTAAAACTGTAGAACGTTTCTTTCTCTATTTTTAGAAAATATTTTAACAAATGCAAAGATCCCTGCTTTGGACTTAAATCTCCCATATAGATAACTCCAATCTTATTAAGCTTTATAGGAAGGGCCACAGTGGTGCCAATAATTGTAACACATACAGTACAGTCAAAAGTTTGCACACACCTTCTAATTCCATGGTCTTTCCTAATTTTTCAATTCTTTTTACATTATCAAAACAATGCTAAGGGCATCCAAAATACGCAATAATCTCCTCTGAACAGTTGTTATTGAGATGTGTCTGCTACTAATACTCTGTAAAGATTTCATAATGCCTCTAATATGAGGTGCTGTTAATTGGTGATTTCTAAAGCTGGAGCTCTAAATGAACTTCTCCTGCGCAGCAGAGGTAAGTTTTGATCTTGCTTTCCATACATGATCTTCATGAAAGCCAGTTTGATCATGACACTTTGGATTTCTATAATGCACTTGACAATACTGTTCCTGCAAGAACTATTTCCAGAAGAGCTAACCTTGTTGTTACTTAATTACCTAATTAATTGTTCATACTTAATTGTTATGAAATCTCCAGTATTATCCTAGAATGTAAAAAATAAATCACTGCGGGAAAAAAACAATGAATTAGAAGGTGTGTCTAAACATTTGACTGGTATTGTATATAAGATTTTTTTTCCTTTTTTTCCTTAGATTAAATTTATTTCAAATAAAGTATAGACTTCTCATATGCTTTCTAAAGTGAGATTAACCCAGTAAACACCAAGACAATTGTCATGACATTTTCAGAATCCCTATTATTGGCTAGGGGTGCCAATAATTCTGGAGCTGATCATATCCAGTGGCATTAATCCTACAAAAGTACTTAGTTGTGCATATTAACCATTCCCAAGGATGTATCACAAAAACATTAAAAGCTAACTATAATGAACTTTCCTACTCTATATTATTACTGTAAGTATTAAACAATTAAATAAATGCGTTCAGAATGTGGTGCTTTAGGAAAATGAGAAACAGCAAGATGTTGTTTTACAGTATGTTACCACCTGATGCTTTCACAGCATATCCCAAAGTGTTTTGTTCCACTTATATTAGAAAGTAATTCCCTCATTTTTTTTATTAGTAGTTTTTTTTTGAAGGAGCCAAAAAGCTCAACAAGAAACCTGAAGACCATGGAGACTGGTGGTGTAGTGGTTAGCGCTGTCGCCTTGCACCTCCAGGGTCCGGGTTCGATTCCCGGCCAGGCTCGATTCCCGTCTCTGTGTGCATGGAGTTTG
>JAQMYK010000011.1:11317577-11351026 GCA_030014345.1 Clarias buthupogon | reverse complement strand
CAGGGTGTACCCTGCCTCGTGCCCTAAGCCTCCTGGGATAGGCTCCAGGTCCCCGCGACCCTGAATGCAGGATAAAGTGGTATGGAGTGAGTGAGTAGACATCAGAACAAGAACGCAATCTGTCTGACTAGGGTGATCACTGCTCATCTCCCAAGCCATATTTAGCTCATAAATAAAATGAAGAACTCTGACCTAGTGGTTTATAAAATGGCAGGAATGTCATTAATTCCTCCTCTTATTGTTAGCAACACTGGAACTTTGCTAATACCTTCTTGAAAAAGCGTTTACCCTATACTCAAATAACAAGGAGTTCGCTAACTTTACAGGTATGTTAAGGAGACATCTAATAGTGTTTATTTTAACGCCATACAGGTCCTCAACCAGGGAATGGATGGTTTTGGCCCATACAACCGTACAATGCTAGGTGATACCAGGCCTGCATTCGAAACACCATCTGTTAGCTAAAGAGTTTTGTCAGCTCATTTTGGAGGTAAAGTAAGGAACAGCACTAATAGCACTTTTTCGCTGGACACATGGCCTCTAGCAGGATTTGCCTGGTTCTGGGTTCAGAATCGATATCATACTTTCACAATTAGCTAATGCAAACAGCAAGCAGTATTTGTTAGCTAACTGAGCAGACATGATGAGAAGGTAGCTAATCACCAGTTAATCTCCTTTTACAGCACAGTCTGGTTTGTTTAATGCCACCAAACAATCTTTTACATACAGTAGCTTTTTTGTTTTTTGTTAGAATTTATCTTTTATCTTTTAGCTAGTTTCTTTTTTTTCTATTGTTGTACACCAAGTTTGTGTTTGAACAATCAGTGGTATTTTTATAACCTGGTAAGAAGCCTGGCCAAATTCAGCACACTAGCTACCACTATATCTTACATGGCAATTAAAAATAGTCAAATAATAATCGTGTAATTTGACTGGACTGTGCTGTCTGTGGAAAAGCTAGCAAAACATACTGTACTGTAACTTAACTCACCACTTCTGGATGATGATGTCAAATTAACATGTGGACATAAAATCCAAAACAACTCAATAGTACATAAAAACAGTCACATACAATTTTTAATGAATTATTATTAATTATAGGCAACATCTTCTATATGTGGAATTTGCACATTATGGCACAAGCATATGCTGAATGCTCAAATATATTGGGCTGTGTATGAGACCTTCTGGACTTGTTTTAGCCAAGTAAACCAGTACCACTGCACAATTTGAATAAGATCAATGTGTAATAATAATTGTCCGCCCCTTTTGTTTCGTACATTTTGAGCATTGCCAAATTTATGCATAAAGTCTATGCTTTTTATAACATGATTAGACTTACTGCACTGAAACTGATCCTCTTCTCTACAAAAAAAATGCAGTCGCTAGTCGTCTGGTATCGGGTGGTATGGCTATTTTCAATACAGAGCTTTTACCACTTCTGAAAATCCCAAGTTACCATGCCAGATTAGGCTTATATTTTGTTATGCGAAGTATTCTTGTGCCAGAACATTGATGTTCAATGTATTGATGATGCTGCAAACAAATTGCATATGAACCTTTTTTGCTGTGAGACAGAGCTAGTATTCGGAACTTAAAACATCCACTGCCACTGTAGGAGTAGGAGACGCAAACAAAATAAAATAAAATAAAAAATAAATTAAAAACAGCAGGGAAAACCCTTCTATAAGGCATTTCTTTTGATAATGCATATGATTTTTTGTGAATGCTTTATATTAATTTATATTAGAACCAACAGACACCAAGGGCATTGATGTATTACTAGAAATCTCACGTCGAGCAAGGGATCAGGTTTGATCAGCACTTCTCAAGATGCTCAGTTCATCTGTAGACAGCCCATGGGGACAAAAACAGGTTTTCAATACCACAAGGTTCCTCTGTGTATCTCAAAGCAATATTGACTAATGAGGACAAACGAAAGAGAGCAGAAGATGGGGGAAGGGCGAAGGAGTAAGAGAGAGAAGGACCAGAGGAGATATCGATTTTCCCAGTTCTTATATTAGCGGTCCTTTGTCGTTCTTGTTAGAAACAAATTAGGCATATGTAATTTACATCAAAACATGGAAAAGGAGCAACAGTGTTTGGTCATCAATCACATCTCTCAGTCCACCTTGCATCTGAGACCTACCTCATCACTGTTTATAGAAAATTGGATTTGAAGAGAAAAGCTGGATTTAAACATTTTGAAAAGTCAAATGAAGTAAATACTTAAATGATTACGTGTAGCATTCATTTCTTTAGAGATTACATTTTACTAGACTTTTTTATTATTCTAAGTATAAAATGTACGTTGACAGGACAAGTAAGACATCGTGCACCTACTCTCACTATCTTGAAAATTAAACAACCGCCTAAGCGCAATATCTTGTCTTTAAAAAAGGATTGAAACAGTGGATATTTAAACAGTTATTTTAACAGAACCTGCAGGGCCTTATACAAGTTGCTAACAACAAGAAGTAAAATGCTAATTTTAGCAAATTTTTCAGTCTTTTCAATTTTACAATCAAAGGGACTAACTAGTTAAACCAGCTGCCTAGCTAATATCACCAAGACTGATAGCGTTATGTTCAAAGCCATTGACCAAATTTCATTAAGACATAGAGCATTTTTTAAACAAACTATTTATTGATTAATTATTAGATTAATTGTAGTTGAATATAAACATTAATTAATTAAATGGGCAGCGGAAGTAAATTTCTGTCTGCTAGCAGCTTGGCTTTGTATTTTATCCACTCATTTAGCATGGAATTAATAAAATCATGGAATTACTTTAAATTGTGAAACTGTGTTAAGAATATGCCATACAGTATATAATGATATTTAGAACAACAACAAAAAAAATCTCAAACATATGCTGTATGAGCTACCCCGTGCAAATGACACCCAATGATTACTCCCTACTGGAAGCACCAAATAGCAACAATGGTAACAAGTATTCTTTCCTGGTTGGCTTCTTAGACATGTACCACAGGTGCAGTGTACCTCAGAGATGTGATCTTGGTCCAGACCTTTTTATGTATTTTTAAAGAGAGGTTTGTCCAGTGCATTGATGTGATTTATATGGGGAAAATGGGGGAAAGGGACTAAAACTTTCCACCCCATAACTGCTTTTTTTCTTTCCTCTGATTGGATACTGCTCACTCTGACAAACTATGTTTTATCGTTTCAAGAAGTGCAGTTAACCTGGCAGTTTTAAAACTGAATGAACAAGGCCTGTTGGACAAATTGAAAAACAAGTGGTGGTACGACAAAGGAGAGTGTGGCAGCGGAGGAGGTGGTGAGAAGGTTAGCCACTATGTCGACAAACGTGGGTAAAAAAGATTCCTCAGCAACGGGCGCATCTGCCAGGAGCACATCACAGTCACACACATCCAAGCATCACTTTAACATTATCTAGTTTATAATGAGACGAGGAGGAAAGCAGTTACTGTCAGAACACAAATATTTGCTTTAGACTGGAATGTAGACAGCATACATGCACCGTGTTTAGATGGGATGTATTGCGCTTTCTATTTCTTCTGCAATTTATCACATAAAAAAATGTTATCGGCTTCCTTTTGTCATTCCTATTCTCTGCCGGAAGAGACATCCATCTTTTAGGATGAATAATGCAGGGCTCATTCAGCTGCTTTTAACTGGAACTGCAGCAGACATGCTTAACGCTGGCCCAGGAAACTAGTCAAAGCCGTGTCATTGTGAAGAGCTTAGATGAAGCACCATGACCGTTTCTCGAATATTTAGCAGCTTCCAGCTTCTAAAAGACAGCTTTGTGGACAATTCCTGAAAACAATGGGCTTGTGTCTATTCCATGAAAGGGAATTTATACATAAAAAAGAATAGTAAAATACATGGAAAACTATCGTAGCCATTTGAAATTAATTTACATTGACCAGATTTTCATCAGGCTTCTCCAATGATAGACTTCGACAGACCAGCAAGGAAAACAAGGGAAAGATAAGAACAGTTTTTTTCCAAATTGGCCAAATGTTTAAAAGATTTATAAACCTTTATTAATCATATTACTTTATTAAGATCTCATAGGTTTAAAATTTACTGAAAGAATTTTCAGTCTAAAGAGAACTGTTTGGTTTGCCAATAATTGTATTGAAATTTAATTTTAGAAAAATATGTAATTATTTAAGCATTATATCATACAAATATGAATCCATTTTACTGTTTTAATATGAATTTAAGAATTTTAGTATATAATTAAATGTAATGGAAACAGAAATTAATTTAAAACTAATCCAGACAATTTTGCAGAACAAAAAATCTCACCTGCATAATGGCTTATGTGTTTTACTGCTGGTGTTTGCCAATAGTTGTGGGCTAACAGTTACTGCACCCTGAGCTTCTTTTTTTGAACAAAAAACAGTCCGTGGGAGTATGTGCCCGTTGCCTAAAGCGATGGAGCAGGGTCCCATGCACATGTCTGTAGCTCCAGTGCCAGGCCTGGACGCTTCCTGCTGAGGGAGCATAGAGACATGTACTCCAGTGGGACCCTGTACTTCATCACTTTGCCACTGCAACTGCTGTGTCAGCTAATGTAACTGAATAACATAAAATAACATGTCCTATGATGTTATTTATGTTATTTCCCCTGCGTGGTTGAAGAACTCCCGTAAACCTTGCCGTTTTGAAACTGAGTGAATCAGGCATCTTAGACAAGCTGAAAAACAAATGGTGGTACGATAAGGGCGAGTGTGGACCCAAGGACTCGGGAAGTAAGGTCAGTCTCCTCAAGTCTGGGACCATCACTGTTGTCTAATGCTCGTACGGACATGGTGACAGCCTGTGTGTTAGTGAGAGCGAGTGAGAAACAGTGAAGAGAGAGAGATAGAACAATCATGCATTCAGATACAGCATGCTGAGAGAGAAAGAGATGCCATTTTGACTAAACATCACTTATGTTGTAAATAAAAATAACAATTCAGCTATGTTCATCACTCAGTTCACAAAGTCTCACAAAGACTGCAGCAGCACAGACCACTGCTTAACTTGGAACAAAAAACTTTTACAAATTCTGGACTATAAGTCACATTTATAGTGTTATAAATAATTTTTCTTCCACAGCCTAAATATTTATATCATAAGAACATATCATACATCCTCAACATAAGTACATCATTTAAACAGATAGTCTGAATAACTATTTGAATAAAATTTGCTATTTGCATGTCAAGCAGATACAGTAGGCAGAAACAAAACTTATTTGAGCCTTGTGATATCTGGATGCTTCCTTGGGCATTATCTGCATAATTTATGAATTATAAACACACACAAAACTGATAACCCAAAGGCAGTGGAGAAAGGGGAATATCAGTTCTCAAGTGAAAACATTTTATTCCCATTTTTAATGCATGAAGAAGGTCTAAGTGATAAAAGTAGGAGAGGAGAATATCTAGATAGAATTGGAAAAGCCTGATCTGCATACAGTAGATTTATGTTATTAAGTACTGATCAGCCATAACATTAAGACCAATGAGAGGTGAAAATAATAACATTGATTATTAATTATATACCAGTAAACTGGTACCTTTGGCAGCCAAGGCCTTTAGGAAGGAAAGGCCAGCCTCTCTGGTCTGATCCAACAGAAAAGCCAATGTACAGTAGGACAAACTGGTGAAAAACGTTCATTCTAGCACTTAGAGGATTTGCTGCTAACATCCTGGAGCCAGATACCACTGCACACCTTCAAAGCTCTCACAAAGCCATGCTGTTTTGGTGGCACAAATAAAATACAAAGCCTGGGTGGTTTTAATACTAATGGTTTTAATGTTATGGCTGATCAGAGTACATTTAAAGTATAAAAAATAATGGTACTTTTTAAAGTCCCGTTATAATATGAGTGGATGCCCTTCAAATAATAAGAGATTTGATGGAACATTTATTTAATTAATTACCCTAATTAATTACAATTATTGATTAAACTGTAACAGTTTAATAAAAACTGACTGGCAAATTATACAATTTATTTTGTTTGGTAAGCAGACAGAATTTATCCTCCACAGCAACTTATTGTCTAAAAAACATGATTATTGACTTTTGATGTTAAGTTTAAATATGAAATTAAACAGGACATTACTATTTGCTCATATCACATTCAGAAGCATTTTATAAATCTTCTATTAATCAAGGTTGGATTTATAAAGATTTGTGAGGTGACGTTGCTGCTTTTTATGGTATGTGACTTTGTAGTATATGAATTATATAGTTTCAGTATATAAATATTACAAAATACAACAAATAAATTGCATATTCTTACCTTATAGTAATGTCACATGACACAAGACGTGTAAACTATCCATGTAAAGTATCAATTCTATGACTGTTCATTTAGATAGGACATAAATTAAGGTACTAGGTTATACATTTGTGCTTAATAGCTATGTCATAATATTGATTATTGATTAGTTTATTGGTGTGAAAATCATTAATTTGGCAGATATATGGGCTTCACTGAGGACTACCTACACTTCAGGTTTCATGATTCCATACAACAATAATAATTATGATAATAATAATAATAATAATAATAATAATAATAATAATAATAGTCATTAATAATAATAATAAGCAGCACAAGCTGCTAGTCTTCAAGGTTAGATAGAGCAATGCAGTTTGACCCTTTTACCTGCCTTCAAGTCTGTAATTGTGCATTTATCTCAAAATAAACCCTAATTCATTGTCTGTACTATTGCTACATTTAAGAAGAAATTGCAACATGTTATTCCCTACCTACAGCTGGGAAAAGTCACTGAAAATGTCACCTCATCTAAATGAAATTTCAACGCACCATGGCCATGCTTGTACTTGGTTAAATCTATAAGATTGACCACACTAATGGTAGAGTTTTCACTAACATTTCCCAGCTAGCTTGCTGCTAAAGCTGCTTACTATTGTCTACTGTCTAGCTTGTTAAGGCTCTTCTGCATTTTCAGGCCATATACTGTACAGTACACATTTGTAGATCACTACTGTACTGTATAATAGAATGGTGCCAGTTACTGCTGAGGTCTGTAACTGTAAAAGTCTGCTTAAAGTAGCTGTTTATGAGATTCAGTTTGACGGACAAAGCAAACAAAAGACACTTACCTGGTGGCGTCTGTGTTTATTTTTCCACTTCATGTGTCAAACGTTCTGACGTGGGAAATGACGTTATTACGGCTCACACATACTACTGTACTACAGCTCATGTGTAGGCAATGACCTGTATTCTTGATTATGCAATACGGAAAAATAGCATGAACTGTATAGTGCAATGCTACCTCACAAATTTTGATAATAGGCAGTTCAAAGAAAATCCACCAGGAGTTAAGAAAAGTAAAATAATTCAGCGCTTATGAATGTGTTATGAAGATATCACAACTACAATGAAACAAAATTCATTTTAAAAAACAGGGCATAAAAAGCAGTCAGGAAGCCTGGTTGTTTCTTCATCATGGGCTACACATTTGTCCACCCATGCAGTGTCAGGGAGCTCATAGTGTATAAGAGCAGGACTTAGTAGTGCACACCAGAGCTGAGTAACCCTTGTTCACACTAGCAAGCTTCAAGTCACTCGTGTCACTTGTAGTGTGCCTCTCATGGTAGTCTTTTGTTTGTAACTGATGTTACTTGTGGACTTCCAATAAGAAGTCAAAGTAGCTACTACTGTATATGCAGTATCTACTGTACAGTACAGCTAACAAGTTAAAAATAAATGGAGTAATACACAAGTAAGAGCGAAAATCCAATGCACCAACGCGGTTAATGTCTCCCACTTAAATTTTTCTCAGAATGTCACACAGAGGTCATATGAGGGGCGTTCAAGTCAAACCAGGACTTGTGATTAAATTTCTCATGAATTAAGGTATAAAACCAATTGACATTTACAGAAGACTTCAAGCACAGTACGGTGATAAGACTTGTAGATGGTGGAAACGTTTTAAAGAAGTCCACATGTCTGTCAATGACAATCTCCGCAGTCATTCCCATCAACGTTCAGCGAGTAGAACACATGATCCTTGAAATTCAGTAAATAACTCGTTGCCAACTTGTGTGTGAGAAATGTACACACAATAATTCACGAACACCATTTGCACATTACAGGAACTCGGCTAGGAGTTATTGCCACATCCCATGTACAGTCCTGATCTCGCTCCAAGTAATTTCCACATGTTTGGGCCATTTAAGGAGTTCCCGGGAGGCCAACGTTTCAGACGTGAAGAAGACCATCAGATCATGGCTACTTTGTACCTTGATGGTATCCAAGCACTGGTGAAGCTCTGGGAAACTGCATTACTGTATATAGGGGGGGAAAGCTAGTTTTTACTCTAACAACCATGCTCAATCCAAAATTCCAGGTTGATTTGAATGCCCCTCATACAGGACAGGATATGACAAATTAAATCAAGGTAAAAAGTTTGCCTTTCATTTTTGTGTGTTAAACAATAAATGAGGATTGACCGCAGCTACAGTAAGTAGTAAAGAAAAAAACTCAACGTCATGTTTATCAAATTTTTAAAGGATTGAGAAATTTCAAATGTCTCTCGTCACACTGCGGCTTTGTAGCTTGGTAGTGTGAACATCCCGTAATTATGCTATAATCATTCGAGGTTAAACTGCAGTCAAAGGATTGATGCCTGATTAGAATTAACAGATAAAAGCATGAGGACTAAAAGGATGCAAATAGTGTAGTCTGGAGACACATCACAGCAGTGAGAATCTATTTATGTATGCATTATAGATGTATGTTGGTGTGTGTGTGTGTGTGTGTGTTTGTTATCAAATGTGTGATAGAGAAAGAAAGATATAGAATGTAGTCTTGTTGTAATTATAACTGTGAGTGAGTAGACTTGTGAATTGTGTTTGAATGTCTGTGTCGTGATTGTTTTTTTTTTTTTTTTTTTACATATATTTCATCTTTCTAACTTGATCCTCTATATCCTCCTGCCTTCAGGACAAGAGCTCGCAGGCCCTGAGCCTCAGTAACGTGGCTGGGGTCTTCTACATCCTGGTCGGGGGTCTGGGCCTGGCCATGCTGGTTGCCCTCATCGAGTTCTGCTACAAGTCACGAAATGAGGCCAAGAGAATGAAGGTGGACGCGCCTGAACTCCAAACCTCTCCCTCTCCCGCCCCTGTCCCAAGCCCCGCCCTTGCCCCTAGCCCCCGCCCCACGCCTCAGCCTAGCCCCACCCACAGCACCCAGAGCTTAGCCACATATAGAGAGGGTTACAACGTCTACGGGACTGATGGCGTAGAGATGTAGGCGATCAGGCGTACGTAGGTGTCCTGTCGTTGTAAGTGGAGCTCATGTGTGACACCGCAGTAACGCTTGCCGTGTTGAGCGTGTGGTAAAGCCTGCTTGTGTCTGTGAAGTCCTCGTTTTCCGTTACGTGTAATTCAAGTGGAGACGTCTGCATTTGCCCATGTGTTATTGTTCCCAAAATGGAGGCACCCTGCATAGATCATAAGGCTGTCAGATTATGTCTTTTTTTTTTTTAATTATTAAAAAATTTAATTAGCATTTAAATTATTATCCACCGCAGCAAGAATACGTTATCATTAGTAATACACCGCAGTTATGTATATTTTTTTAAAGGACACATTTAAATAGATTTAGCTTCATACTAAATCTATTAAGTTGTTAATTATTTAGTTTATATATATATATATATATATGTGTGTGTGTATACATTAAATTAAACAACAAGAAATCCATGCATCATATAGATTTTATAAGACTAAAAGTAAAAAAAATTTAAATTAGACTTTAAAATCTGCATTTTTTTATTACTAACCTGAAAGAGAATTTTTTTCCAACTGACTAACTTCAGAAAAAAATTATTCTTTAGAATACAAACATTTCATAAATCTGACATGATCATGTAACAAAAGGTCATTACCCCCAAAAAAGGCATTGCTTAGTGGTTAGCACTGTTACCTTGCACCTCCAGGTCCTGGATTCGATTCCCACCTTGAGGTCTGTGCATTTGTCGCAGGGCAAAATAATTTGTATATGTAAACAGTACACAGTGAAGGAGTTATATACAATGAGGGCAAATTATTATATGTGGACGCAATGAAGGAAGATATTATATACAATATGTGCAACAGTTAAGAATGGTGCAATCTTGAGTGCAGCAGTTAATTATAAGCAGCAATTATGGGTAGTGCAATTTTATTTACGGTGTTTGTATAGTAGTTTGTTATGAGTATTGCAAAGTAAATATGGTTAGACAGAGTAATGGTATTTAGGTCAATGTGTACGATATGTATGATCCAGTGAGGGCAGAAAGGAAACAGCTGTGGGGGAAAAGCTGTTCCTGAACCTCTAGTTTCTCTCAGAAGGCAGAATGGCAAAGAGCCTGTGGGCAGGGTGAGAGAATTCCTCAGTGATGTTGAAGAGTATGTTCTGCGGAGACAACACTTCCTGTAAATGTCCTCAATCTTAGGAAGTGAAGTTCTCACGAAGTCTGCGCTTTCTGGTCCGACACAGAACGGTTTCCATACCAGACTGTAATACAGCTGGTCAGGATGCTTTTGATGGTGCGACAATAGTTGTTCATCACCAGGATGTCTGAAGATAGACGGATCTTTCTCAGACCCCTCAGGAAGAAGAGGTGCTGGTGAGCCTTCCTGACTAGGCTGCAGCTGTTGCTTATCCAGGAGAGATCCTCAGAAATTGAAAGCGAGTAACACAGTCCACCACTGCTCCATTGATATAAATGAGTGTGTACAGTATGTGTCATCTTCTCCTTCTTGAAGTCCACTATGAGCTCTTTGGTCTTGAGCGATGGGTGCATCGGGGTAAAGGCGATGGGTGCATCGGGGTAAAGGCGATGGGTGCATCGGAGTAAGAAGGAAAGCTCATGAAACGACGCATCATGCATAGTGCCCTTTCAGTTGGTTATGTGGCAATAATATTACGTCAGCTGATGACCTGAATGCACTGAATGACCAGGGTATCATATTCATTTATTTTTTCTTCCCTGATAGCCAGGATTCATCAGGCTCAAATTGTGAAAGTGTTTCTTGGAATATGAGGAATTTTCACACATTTCAAGACAAGACTTTATTGGAGTGCGTTGTCTCTCAAGTTATCATTACAAGATCTCAGGCCAAAAACGTGTAACAAATTAACATGGCATCATACATTATATCAGCATGTCCTAGTAACATGAAGGCTAATCTCACTGGATATCTGTCATGACAGCTCGTGACTGTGTATGACATCTGCCATGATCATGTCAGTTTCATGATGCAGTGTTGCCAGGCAACCTCATTTGACAACTTAGAGTGCTCTAACTGAACTCACAGCGAAGCACAATCCCGTCATTAAGTAATAATTAGCCTTAATTAATAATCCATGCTGCTGTTTCTACATAACCTTGATGAAATGTAACCATGACGATTATCAGAATCACCTCAGGATAGGCCTACAGTACATTAAACGCCTCGCTACACCAAAGAAAAAAAAAATAAATAACGTATGGAAGAAAGAACGGTTTTATAGGAACTATGAAGTAAATTAACAAATCGACATACTATTCTTTTTCTTTACGTTATTTTCTGATGTTCGAGCATCGTTTCTTACATAAGCGCTGCAGGGCTCGGCCAGACGCATTTGAGATGCTTCATCGCTCAACTGTGTTTAAATCTGCTGTTTTGTCTGTGCTTGCTAATAATGTCTGCTCACAACATAACCCCTTTAAATGCTCATTTTTTTCTCTTGATAAATATGTGGACTCATTTCCTCTCTGTCTGTGTTCCTTTTTTTCCCTGCATTTTTGTTCATTTCCTAATATAGCTGACCTTCACCGAAGCCATGCGGAACAAGGCTCGGCTGTCGATCACAGGCAGTGTGGGCGAGAACGGCCGTGTCCTGACCCCTGACTGCCCCAAGGCCGTGCACGCCGGCCCCTCCCTGCGTCAGAGCTCCGGGCTGGCTCTGGTCTCATCCGACCTGCCGTGAAGACCAAAAACATTCAAGTGCCTTAAAATCCCACTGACCCACAAATCGAACCAACGCAAAAACAGCTCCGCTCACGATCAGAGGAATAAATGGCCCACTTCAGTCGCTCAATACACTGAAAATACGGAAAAAGGACTCAAAACTCCACTGTGTGGCCGTGAAGAGATGTTTTCAGCCCAGCTGCTGAGAGACCTGTATAAAGAACTTGCGTTCAAGCCGAGTAAAGAGGACCAGAGGACCAGAAAACTGTCATTCAGAAACACACCCAGAACTTTCGGGACAAATCTAAAGCAGAGACATAAATATCAATGATATATTGATAACTAAAATGGGTTGTGCAGGAGGATTTCAACTGTAACGTGAAAAATAATCATTCAAACAGTATTAATGATAAATACGTACTAAAAAACTGTGAAAAGTTCACGTATATTCTAAGATCATAACTAAAAAGAATATTTACACTGCTTTCTCTGTAAATAGAACTAAAGACTGTACACACTCGCTTGCTTTTTAAACATGTGTAAATAGCCAGTTCTATCGTGGACAAAAGTATAATTCTCTCTTTTTTTTATTTCATCTAGTTAGAAAAATGCAATAAATGATAGAAAATTGTAAAGAAATATAAACAAAAACAGATTTATTTATATAGACATACAGTATCAAAAAAATCTATAAACTAAATTCAGTGGGCATGTTATCAACATCGAGTACGTCCTCAAGCTGACACTCGGGAAAAGGCAGTTTTATGGTATAACTAAACCTGAACGCCCATCCTCGAAGCCATGCCCTGCTTACTCACTGTGCTGTTGTAAACCATGGACCTTTACCGTATATTTAGAAGAAGAAAAAAAAAAGTTTTATGTCAGGTTTGAAATTTCCGTATTTGCCTCAGAGCAACCATGTGCTTATGAATCAGACAAGATTATGAGTCGGTGGACCCTTTTCAGAAAGTGAATTAGGTAGAAAAGCTGTTGAAGACACCGTATAGTCGAGAGCCGTGGTCAGAGCCCAGCTTTGGCCTTTTTGTTTTACAAAAACACTGTGTAACCTCAACCAGGCCTCGGGCATGTTCTTCACCAGAACCTGTAGCAGAGGAGATGTCTTGAGACCATCAAGTGAATATGTCCATGCTGGATTTCACTGGACATTTGGACATAAAGGACGTCCTCTATGCTTCAGGGCACCTAAATGCTCAACTAATTTCTGCAGAAGCTGGAATATTACCTTAGAAAGTGCAATTTCAGGCCTCCTAATCATAAGCAACCACACCTACTGTACTCTTCATCTCGAACTAGTTCTTTCTCTAAGTCTCTCAGTCTCATCTTCTGTCTTGCACCCTCTATCGTCCTCTCCCTTTCTCACCTTCTCTCTTGCACTCAGACAGACTCCTAAATCTATTTAATCTATTTAAAATATTACAACTGAAATTAAAGTGTCACTTTCAATTAAGTATCAGAAGGGTTTTTATGATTGTAACTATTTTTACAAATTACAATCCATCGCCTATACTTAATAAATTCACACACAATTGTTGCAAAAATATTAAACAAAAGTACATGTGTGTTTGAGTGTATTCATGAGTGAAAGGTTTTCACCTTTTTTTGAACTACTGAACTGTAGAGTTGTGTTTTTAAATAAAATGCACCCAATTAGGCAAAAAGCAGTTTCCTTTCAGATGTAGTAGGCTAGACGTTCCAGTAAAAAAAAAAAAATTTAATAAATAAATTTAAAAAAGCTACCTACTAATGCAAGCTACCTGTACACATGTGCACACACATATATTCATGCACACACAGAAAAAAATGAGATACAGCTGAACAGTGAAAATTGTGTTACACTGATCTTTGGTCTGTAGCTCTGTAAAGTTTAAACCAATTTAGTGTTCTCCATCATCAATTGTAAATATTTATTTTGATCAGTTTTTTTAGTAAAATACTAATGCCAAAAATTGTCCCCGAGTCTTTATTAGAAAAGTCGGATGAATTCAGATTTTTGTAAATGAAGATTGTGAACAACTTCGTCTGTAATGTTTCTGATGCCATTGATGCCATAGATTGTTTTTACATCTAGTCATTCCACACATTTTATTTAGTATCAGGATCATCCAAGATACACTTAAAACAGATTGAAATCATATTAAACAATAACGGTACAGATTGCTGAGATCAGATTAATCAGAGGAGTTTCATTCATTTTCTATAACAGCAGCACTGTCAGTACTGCAGCTGCAAGTTTATATTAATATGTGATAGTTTCTATAGTAACAGCTCATTCACAGGAACTGGTATGCCAGCTGCTCACATACTCAAGTCTAATAATAAACAAATTAAAATGCAGTGTCGGTTAACAAAGAAGGGCATTTAGTTGTTGATATTCTGCAAGGAGACATCTATTTAACATTTATCCGAGGAGTCTCTGGAGTCAGCACTCAGTAGGTCAGTAGGTTTTCCATCACAGGAAAGAAGGTTTCCAAGGGAAGACGTTGCCGTTCCTCAATAACAGGTACATTATTTTTGCCTAATTAATTGTACAAGAAAGTCTGGGAATTATTTATAAAGCTTTTATGATGCGAGTGACAACTTGTTTTGTACATATAAAAAATAGACTATGTCTTCCTTTATAAAATAATATGTTAATAAAAATAAATCAGCATTGCTATGGTGTGGCACAGTGGCATAGGTGTTTAGCACCTCCAGGGTCGAGGGTTAAATTCTTGCCTCAGTATATGGAGTTTGAATGTACTCCCCGTGCTTGGTTGGTTTTCTCCTACAGTCCAAAAACATGTAGAAGGCCTTCCCAAATTGCCTGTAGTATGTAAATGACTGTGTGCGTGTCTGTGCTCTGTGATATATTGTCTGAGATCTCGTGGGATAGGCTCCAGCAACCCTGTACAGGATAAACAGAATAGAAGATGAATTAATGAATAATGCTATGGTGTAAGAGGGGGAAATCTCTACAGGATGCACTGGTATAGGAAAACAATCAACTGCTGAGTGAGAACATTATCTACACTTTGCATCAGGCCGCATTCGGACAGTGATTAATTTCCTGTCACTGCACACCTAGCTGTGTTTTTATTCTGCATGTAATGCTTAAGCCATTTCAGAAGATCACAAAGAACAAAGTACATCCCTTTTTTCCAAGCCAGTGCTTACAAGTAAACGCTATACATCACATCATAACACATCCATGCTCCATGGCCTCCATCTTAAATTGTGTGCTAATGAGTGAAACATTTCACACACTTCAAATAAGATATACTACAAAGATATGTCTACTAAAGTTGCCAGGATTTGTCTCCAGAATTTAAGATCAATTAATATGGGATAAAGTATTCTCACTTAACAAGTTTTATGAGTATTAAACTCAGTAGAGTACATCTCATTTTAATGCAAACTGACTGTTTTACCTTCATTATAAGCCCTTGTTGTAGAGTTTACACTGATCAGCCATAACTTTTAAACCGTGAACATTAAAATCACCAAGCTTTTAGGTTCTCTTTGAGCCACATACTGTGGCTGTGTAGGGCCTCTGGGGGTGGGCTGTGGTGTCTAGAACCAGAATATTAGCATCAGATCCTTTAGTAGCTGTAGGTTGCGGGATGCAATTCCATGGATGCTTGATCGGATTGGGATCTGGGAAATTTAGAAGCGTTGAACTCCCATGTGTGGCGGACTGTAGTGTACTGGGTTGTGCTGCATTGGCCTTTATGTGGATTCTTTATGTGCATTTTTTTCTATATTGTGTCCAAGTGTAGTGTCTCTTCTTTAGTAGCTGTACTGCAACAATGGCTCCCCTGAAGAAGAAGAAGAAAAAGGTTAAAAAAGGCTGTAGCAGTGCAGATGACAACAATGCAATGTCACATTTCACGAAATCCTCAAAAAGAGTCAAAAGCAAGTGTTATTCGAGATGTTCCATGTTAACGAACTTTGCTGACAGAGACATTGTCAGAGAGCAGTGATGTGCAGTGCACAGTATGTTTGTGTGAAAGTCGTCCTATACAGAAGCCCCCCTCCTCCTCCTCTCCTCTCTCGTCTTAGTCCAGCCACAATTCTACTATATTTTGTATTAATCATTTTTGTATGAATATTTTGTCATGGAGAAAATCGTCTAAGTTTTCATTATTGGCAAATTCGCTTTGATATATAAGAGTACTTGGGATTACAAGCTTGCTTTCAGAAAGAATTATGATCACAATCAAATGTTTAATTGTGCTGTTAAATATTCATCTGTCCCATGTACATTAACTGTAGATGTAGATGATCAGAGCTGCCACTTCTCATGCATTGAGCAGGAAATCTCATGTAATCTCGCATCCTCTCACACTCTCAAGCCACAGATACAATTTCTCGTTTTAATATTCAAAATGATTCTTAGTTGTAGACATAAATAAAATCTTAATCTCTAACCTCTTTCTGATAAGTCATTTAGAAAGGCTTTTGTGTTGAAATCAAATCACTACATCGTTCCCACGTGCACTCCCTCAAATACACAGGTGTAGTGCGGCTGGAGCGCACCGGAATGACACTCCACCACTTTTGTTCTCTCCCAGTGAAGAGAAATATTATTCGCATAATTCAGCTGAAATGAACACACATTTACAGCTGCGTAAATGCATCAATCAAACACATAAGGCATCAATTAAACTGGATAATATTGGTGTTGTAGTTGAGTATTGGTGTGTTTGGCTAATGTGCAGTTTGGCTACACTGTTGTTGACAACATTTTAATTCAGCATCTGTGTTTCCGCTCATGGGCTTGATAAAGCCTATCCTTTTTGTAATCCAAATATTCCAAATATTATTTGTCTCATGTCAGCTGTACAAATAATTGAGGACCTGCAATAAACAATATTTTTACCAAATGCTTAGTTTTTCTTTATTCATTTTGTTTCTAACTGACAATAGGAAATAAATACAACAGTATCAGATTCTACAATCTTTTGTGAATATACGGTAACATGACTGTATGAACTGTCAAATTACAATAAACCCCATACAGTAGTTATTCCACTGTCATGTTACTGTAATCCAATACACAGTAATATGCCGTACGTTTAAAAGACATTAAGGTAGATGCACTGTGAAGTAATAGACAAATGCTGGCTTCTCTGTGTCCAGAATTTTATCTTTTTTTTTTTTACAGTGGTGTATTCATGACATGTACAGTACATATCTTCTCCAGCACATCACAAATGCATTTTCAATGGGGTAATGGTCAGAAATCTAATAGTTAATTTGTGTGTGAAAATGATTCCTCGGACTCCCAGAAACACTTGCACTGTTTGAGCCTGATGATTCTTGACACTGTCTTCCTGGAATATGCGTTTGCCATCACAAGGCAGGGAAAAAGCCATAGATGTGATAACCTGGTCATTCAGCACCTCTTTTTATTGCTACATAATGTTGCTGAGCCTAGACCTGTTCAAGTGAAGCAACCTCAGATAATAACGCTGTCTCCAGGGGCTTGTACAGTGGGCGCTATGCATGATGGCTGCGCTGCTTCATGACATTCAGTTCTTACTTTGACAAATTCATTACTTTGAAATAGGGTCGGTCTGAACCCATGACAAATCATTCATGATTTTTTTTTTTCGGACCTAATTTCCTTGAAGCTGACAGTTAAGCACCTTCCATGTTTTAATTCTACAGTTCATAACCAATTGCATAATTTCTTTTGTCTCCTCAGTTGGTTTCTTTGCTGGGTGGGCCAACAATTTGACCACTCTGTAACATCTTTTCCACAACCACAGAATATAAATGGTTGATTAACAAATAAGAAGTGACATCAGTTAGGGTTCAAGAATTGTTGACAACTAAAACATATTGATCACTACAGCAATATAATCAAAGGCTCTTAAATATTGTTTATTGGCAATTTAAATGCCAAAATGTATTTCTGTCTCTAGGCTGTTCCTGTGCTAGAAATTCAATGGCTTACCCAAAGTTACCTAAGTTGTGCTTCTTTGAAATGACATTTTAAAAGGGTTTTATACCAAAGGAAAAGGCCAAAAACTGGGTTCTCAAAGAATGCGAAGGAATCTTAACTAACAGATCAAATTGGAAATATATACAGTACTCATACTGTCAGTATTTCTACACCGAAATGTTTTTTGTAATTGTCCTGCTGTACCATCACAATAGATTCAAAATGAAGCAATCAAGATGTGATTGAAGTCCATACTTCAAAGGGTTGAACAAAAATGGTGAACAGCCATTTTATACAAAGTCTCCCATTTCCACAAGCCTCAAAAGAAATTGGACATTATTATGTAAATATAATTAGAAAAATATACATATTCATACATAATTATAAATAGAACAATTATTTTAAATATTTGGATGCAAAGCTTTGCAGTCAGTCTGTCTGTATTCTGGAAGCCATGGACAGTTTCCTCCCTTGAGATGCTTTGCCAAGTCTTTGTTTGTGGATTATCCTACTCTCAGTTTTGTCCTCAGTAAGGTTAAGGTCAGGCGATTGACTCTGGCTATTTAGGAACATTCCATTTGTATTGCTTTTGGGTTGCTTTTGCAGTAAGTACTGAGTCAGTATCCGTCAATACAGTGAATTTCATTCTTATAGGCTTAGCATTTGACTGAATCTGAGTAATAAAAAGTATAGTTCTATACACTTCTGAATTCATCTTGCTGCTTCTCCCAGCAGCCACATGATCAAAAAACAGCAGTGACTCAGCTCCATTGACAGCCATACATACCCATGTCATAACACTGTTTCCTCTGCCATCGTTGACAGATGATGCAGTATGCTTTAGAACATTTCCTTTCCCTCTCAATATTCTTCTCTTCCTGTCATTCTGGTACAAGTTAATCTCATTCTTGTTCCACAACTGAACAGGCTTGTGTCGATTATTAGGGGTTTTTTAATTGTTTTTTTTTTATTATCAAAGTTTAATCAGGTCTTTCTGTCTTTAGTGTTACCTGTGGTTTGCATATTGTGATAAATGGGCTGTACATACATATAGAATTTATTTTTTATTGCAGACACTGACATTGATATGCCTACCTCCTCCAGAGTGTTTTTGACATGTCTAGATTTCTGAAGGAGTTTTTGTTGTTGATGAGCTTTCCAGTACATTCTTCTTCTTCTTTTTTCATAAAGAAATGTACCAAATTGTTTATTTCCCCCCTTCCTACAGTGTATGCTATCTCTCTGATACAGTAGGTCTGTTTTTTTGTGTTTCGTTTATTTTAGCCTTATGATGCTCTGCTTCACATGCATTGATACCCTCTTTGGACAGAATATTAAGTGATGTAATGAACAACTACCAAATCTGAATTGAACACTTGAATTCAGGTCTATAACTTTTACACTTTTAATTTGTCATGAAGTACTGTAACAAGAAAATCAAGAAACTTATTATCAGAACAATCACTCTTGAGCCTGTTATAATGGAGGGACTAATAGCTGTAATTCCTAAACATCGTTGTCATTGTCTATACTGCTTAATCCTTTATACAGGGTCTCAGGGGTCCTGAAGTCTATCCCAGGAGACTTGGAGCATAAGGCAGAGTTCACCAATCACACACACACACACACACATTCATATACAGGTACTCTCACGCTCAATCACACACTACGTGCAATCTGGGAACTCCAATTAGCCTAATCTGCAGGTCTTTGGAATGTGGGAAGAAACTGGAGTACCACGAGGAAATGCACCAAGAACAGGGAGAACATACAAACTCCATGCACACAGACCCAAGCCAGGGATCCTGGAGGTGCAAGGCAACAGTGCTAACCACTAAGCCATTGTGCTGCCTAATTCCTAAACACCTAATCCAGTATATTATATATCTAAGTCTACACTTCAGTTGCATAATGGTTGCTTAATTTCAAAGCCATTGTCATGGTGTAAGTAGACAAAAAATCTGAAACTTTAGTCCAAATAATTATTAGTCCAAATTAACAAATAATTATGGACCCATTTGTTTTACCTGATAATATTTCTGCTTCTCATTTTATAGGATATAAAACCCAGCATTTTATTTCCAGATGGGTACATGCCTGGTCTGTAAAAATTACTGACACAATGGATTTTAGCTAAAATCTGAGAGATACGCCAGTAGTAATTGTATTATCCCTCTTTGCAGGTCTGAATATTCTGTAATGCATCTTGGGAAGACCTGGAAATTTTATGAAGTAATTGTCTAATCATGGGAAATGCCTGGTTAAAAAAAAACTATAAACTTTCTCAGAAATATTAAAGAGTTTAAGGAGATGGAAAAAATTGAGTTTAATTGGGGCATTAAAATTCTTTATTAACATTACATATGATATTGTTTTTTATTTACTGATGCCCCATTGAATAGTTCATTCATGAATCCACCAAGTCTGGAAATTAAGTCAAACTGATTGTTTTAAACGTTTCACTACTCACCCAAGTGCCTTCTTCAGTCTTAGAATGGTTAGTTAAAGATCCAAATTACTGTATATCCTCCATGGGTTGTTTCTCACCTGACCTGATGGACAAAAGATAAGTTGAGTTGGGAAATGCGATAGGATGTGATGGCCTTATGTTCTATATTCTCCCCTGTGACCCTGATAGACATGTGAAGTGTTCTTGAGTCTACTGGGGATAGATAAAAGGGCAGTATGGAAAATGGGTGAAGGTTTTTCCACTTTCAAACAGATTCTACTTTCAAACCCCTATCTCAAACCATCCTATAGGAGAGGATTGGTGGTTTGAGAGAGGGTTGAAAGAAGCCATGTATATGAAAGATGACATGACTGAACTTCTAGATAGCTTCACCTGAATAACTATGTAGCTTTATTCACATAAATTCACCAACTAATGCTGAAAAATAAATTATTCAGTTATCATAAAACCAATGTTTAACACTAAATAATATTATAAACTTCAGTTTTCGAATTGCAATAAAGCATGCTCAAATACAGTAATATATTACATGTAATAATATAATGATTGCTTTAATCACGTTAATGTTAAAGATGTCATCAAAGAGAGTGGAGTCCACTCAGCATGAAAGAAGGCAAGGATTTGCCTGTGCTCAGCTTCCAACTTTTCAAGTCCACACCTCCTATTTAGCACAATACTCAAAATAATAGCAATAACTCCTTAAAAATCACCAATATTTACACAGAAGGTGTTCATTTCGATTCGATTCGATTCACAATATGGTTGAATAAGAACATGGCTGATGAGAGGCGGACTTGTTTTGGACAGTATAATGATCAGTCTGAGAGGACGTGGTAAAGACATCTCATTGTCATTGCCTGGTCTTGATATTACTGCATCATTTCCTTGGCAGTGTGGAATAAACACATGGAGGGATGAACCCTTAGGCTGGTAATCCTCATGGAACTGATGTAGACAGCGAAGGATGAGTCATAGCCACGGTTAACCTCTGTGATCAAAATTATAAGGAGCTGTGCTAACTGAAAAACATTATTATTCCCTTACTTACTTTTTTTTATTTCTGTTGCATAACACATCTGCGCGTTGTCAAGTTGTCTTTCCATGACATTCCCTAAGGGAGCTGTCAGTACAGGATTAGAGCTATGTCGAGATTTTTTCTTTTTCTTTTTTGAACGTCTTTTGTCTTTTACCCTGAGCCAATCTGTTCATTTTGGGATGAATGTTTATATGTTAAGGATGAATCAGAATACAAATACAATATTTGGAATGAATAGTTAGTGGGTCATGCAAAAGAAAAAAAAAATACAAATAACAGTATCACTATTGCTTTGTTAAGAAAGCTTGAATGAAGATCCTGCAGGAAGGGGGGGGGGGGGACATAGGCCGGTAGTATTTGCTACAATGTGGGCACAAGCAAATATTTAGATATGAAGTGGTAGTGTAAACCCATGGGGCCCAACCTAGGGTGCAGTCCCCACCTCAAGGGGGCGTAGAAGTTCGTGGGGGTTGCACCTTTGTCTGCTGTGAGGCTGTGAGGTTGTAGGAATTAGATTAGCACAAGTTAAATAGTTTTGTTCTTTTTGTTTATAAAACAAAATTTTTTTAATAAGAATTTTTTTTTTATAGGTGAACTCGGCTCCAAGGAAAAAAGGTTGGGAACCACTGAGTTACTAGTTGGTTTACATTTTGGGAAATACATCCTGATGAATTCAATGGAATATCATGGGTGGGTCCATGAGGTGGGCAGAATTATGAACTAGAGGAACTGACAGAGCTGAAATTTACAACCATGAAACAAAATCCTTTCATTTAACACATACTCTGGGTGCTATGAGTGAACTCCTCTCTGGTTCGCTCTTTCACAAAAACATCAATAAATAACCCTGATAACAAGCCACAAGTGGAAAGCATTACATGTTACCTGCAGGTGATGCTGCCACAATTAGCCAGGGAAAAAAATCTACCTAATACAATATATTAGGCATAATAGCACATTCTAACAGAATAACATAAGAAGTATAATGATGCTAATGAAAACACATCAGCAGCCCAATATAAAGAGACCAAATGCATTCCCGGTTCAGTTGAGACTGGGATGTTGCTTCTGCTGTTACAGTACATCCAGTTGGTATGGTGGTATGTGTAACCGGAACTACCCATATGGCTCTTTCAGGGGAAAGAAAATAGTTACATTTGTTTTAAATAATTTTGAAAGGTACCAAATCAATAGCTCATCAGAACTGCAGAAGCTTCTTATGAATCTCAGTTTGGACTTTGGAATGCACTTTTTTTTTGCATGGAATGAGGATTGTGAAACTACTTAAATTGTACTTGTGTTCTGGGTGACATTTTTCATACAGAGCATGAAAGCCTACTGTATAATAACCAAGAACTATTGTAATATTCTTATATTCACTAGAATTTTGAGAGACAGAGAAGAAAAAAACCCAAATTATCCCTTTAACCCTTGCACAAGTATATCATGTATTTTGAATTATTTATGGGGTTAACATTACTAAACATTTATTTCATAATTATGCTACCTGACATAAACTGGCCATTAAGAAAACGCCAGTTATGACCAACCGAGCGTCATCTTTGACCAGGATTAGCCTTGTCTCGCCGAGGAATAGCTGATAACTACAAACCGCTTTCATTTTGTCAGTAGGGAATCGTTGTGGTATAACTGTAGTGCACTTGACACCTGCAACAGAATTGCAAGACAAAATGGTGGCTAGCATAGTTTTACATCAGAAAGGGCATCACATGCAAGAACCTTATTCTGGCAGGGTTTCAGTATAGCAACCAATCTTTTTTGTATAGATATGAGAGTTAATTCATCATTACATCCTCAGAATTGATTTGGGTAGCAAAATAAAACTTAAAACATGGAGGAAAATCTCCAGGCCTTTCTGTTTTTGAAGAGCTAAAGAAATGTCAGTTAGCCATATTAGCCAGCTGCTTTATTATAACATAAAATGTTGAAGCTACTGTACAGCAAAGTTTTATTTCCCTTTGGGTGTACAATGGAAGAGTTCATTAAACAAGACTCATGTCTGGATTATGTCTTAACATTAGCAATCTCACAATGAGACTACTAGCCATTTACAATACAGTTAGCATGATAAACATTAGCTAACTTGCATAATAATATGGCTAAATAATAGTTCTTTAGCACTGGCCAGGAGCGTTAGCTGTTTTGCTGTTTAGAATGATGTCCGTAGTTTATAGATGTTGAAAAAATCAAATTACACTAGCTCACCACACAACAACTTTTGTAGTGAAGGGTCTTCAACAAAAGTGCTTCCTGTGTGGTGGACTATGCATTTACATAGAGTCCCAGTCACAAGTTCAGACAGTTTGGAAATAGTAGAAATAAAGAAAGGAGTTTGTGCAAAAGCTTAATCAGTCTTACTCTTAAAAGTTGACCACAGAGCTCAGGGTTGACTCTCCTCAGCTTTCTGTCACCCATGATGTTGAAAACTGATGTCTCACAAATGGAGTAGGATCAAAAGACTCCAAGGTTGGTCCATTGATGTCTACAAATAGAGGAGAGGACAGACTCTTCGCCTGGAGCCTGTTTTTTTTTTCTTTCTTCTTCTTCTTTTCTTTTTCTTACCTGTCTAGGTCATTAACTGCCAAAAATCTCTCTGGCATACGGCAGAAGTAGCCAAGTAATCAGAAGTCTCTCCAGCCTCTCTCCAACCTTTGTCCCTTGTAGTTTAAACTCTTTCAAGTCCTTAATTGGTTCACACACACCACATTCACAACACATACAGTAGTAGTACAATATTTAGTAGAACCAACTTTGGCCACTATTACAGCACCTATTACAGCTGGGTCAGGTTGCAGAGGCATCATGCAACCACAGTCACAAATTCTCAACTGATTTGAGGTCTGGGGTTCTGACTCAGCCACTCCAGAACATTAACCTTGTTATCTTTAAATCATTTATGTGTCACTTTGGCTGTATGTGTCCTACTCAAAAATAAATCTTCTCCTATGTTGCAGGTCCTCTTGCAGACTTCATTAGGTTTCCAGCATAATTTCCCTGTTTCTGCTGCATTCATTTTGCTTCCCATCTACAGTATGCAAGCCTTCCAGTCTTACAGTTACAGGTGTCGTTATACCACAATCGCTTGTGACACATTCACTGCACACAGATGATCTCCATTTCACTGACTGTGTGACTTCTATCATCAATTGGTTGCACCTGTATTGAATTAGGTGAGCAATCTAAAGGGGGTTAATATTCTATCACTAGAAGCACTCGATCCTAATATTCCACTAAGAATTAGAATAATAGCGCAATCAGAATAAAAATGCATCATAATCACCTCAGTCTAAACATTCTGACTCGATCCGACCTGACCAGAATGAATTTTCATTGGGAATGAGAGGGGTGGTGTAAACTACATGTATTGTACATGTAACTGTATTAATAATCCATTCAGTAGGTAAATGTTAGCCATTTGAGCTACGAATTTGAGTTGCAAACATTTGCAGATGTAAACAAATCCCGGAAGTAGATCATGTGAACATTTACAATTATATACAATATTTTCAATGTGTAAGTGAATGTATAAAATGTCTAAAGTCCAAAGGTATATTGTATGTGTGTGCGTGTGAGGGTGCGGGTGCGGGAGAAATGAGTCGGCATTACCAGTTTTAATGATGGCAGTCCTGATGGTGAATCCTAATTTCGTAAATTTTCGAAGTTCACAGTCCAATACAACTCTGAGACGAAATGGCGTCCGTTCTAGTGCACAGTAAACAATATTTAGTTATCCTCCCTCCGACATCTTCCCAGGTTCCCTTTAAACAAGGTCAGTTGACCTTGCTGCATCACCGGGATTCCCCTCGCATTTTGGAGGCGCAGTCTCGCGAGAGTATAATGCGGAACCAAAATACCAAACCTGTGTAGGTGTTTTTTAATGCTTTACATTGTATATTTGTGTCAAAGGTGTATAACACTCACTTTGTCAGACTTACGAACAATTCCGACTTACGAACGTGCTCCCAGGGAACGGAACTCATCCATAAGTCAGGAAATTACTGTACTTGATCAGATAATTTCTCTTTTGTCGGAATATATGTATATGGGGTAACACCCCACATGGGGGTAACATTAGGTGACTTAAGTTTCCAGAAAGGAAATTTTACTTTCATTTTCAATTAGACACTCCTACCAGTCTTTATTTTCATCCACTGGCTGTGGAAGGCTGTGGTATTAAAGCATCTAACCAATCACAAATAAGACATTTTAAAGCAGATAGTGCGATTTATCATAAACAGGACACCTAACCTAAAAACTTCCCCTTCTTGTTCTGTTACAACTGGTGCAGATGACACGCTTCACAGCCTGCAGAACCATCTTGCATGTGACATTAAAGTTATATTCTGATTAAGCACTACCAATATAAACAACAGTGTTGAGGGACGTTACTTTTTAGTAACTAATTACATTATAAAAATTACTGTCATTAGAAAGGACCATTGTAGGACTGCTTTCACACACACACATACACACACATACACACACACACATGGAATCACTGCTGTCTGGCTCATGGATTATTTAAATTGTCTGAATAACAGATTACATTTTTGAAAATGTAACTAAATAACTGAGTACTTACAGTAAATGGCGGACCTATTGTGTTAGATTACTCATTACATGAAAAAAGTAATCCAAGTACTCTTTGTAATGCATTACACCCAACACTGATAAACACACATGTAAATAGATAAGTTGGATTCTCTAATTGGGGTAAGGGTTCGATTTCTGTAATTTGCATGTTCTCCCCATACTTGCTGGGATTCCTCTGGGTGCTCTGGTTTCATCCCACACACCAAAAACATGCAGATTAGGTTAACTGTCATGCCTAAATTGCCCGTAGTGTGTGAATGAGCGTATATGTGTGAATGAGCGTATATGTGAGCATATATGTGAGCGTATAGGGTATTTCATGGATGGGGTGCCTGCGATGGACTGCCACCCCATCCATGAAATACCCTTGTACACTAAGTCTCTTGGGATATGCACCCTAAACCCTAAAGCGGTATAAAGCAAGTAAGTGAATGTTATAACAATATTGAAATCTGTATTCACTTTGACAACAAAAAAAAAACCTTTTTAAAAATTTTTTTTCAAAAACGTGAAATTACATTGACCACATTTAATGTGAAAAAGTCACTGAATCACACTTATTTTACATTGGGAATGCCACATTTTAGTTTAGCAATGACTAAATTTGGCAATTACATTTTGACAGTAGCCTGTCAAAGTTTCATCAGTTGGATTGTTGTGCAAAAAATCCTCTTTGAAGCCAGCTTCCTGTAAATCTCTTCTAAACTCATACTGTGTAATGCACAGAATTAGCATCCAGTACCATCTTTCAATTCGACCAGATCTAGAAAATGTTATCTATATCACCATCTCCAGTTACATCACATCTGATGAATACGATCATTTATTCTAGCCCAAAAGCTATGCTTTCATCAATTGGTCATTCATTTCATTTATATTTGATACCACTTTCTCCTTCATTTCATTTGCTATGTTGGGCACATCTTCAATACAGGGCTGGTCTGAGCAGTGTTAATTTCCCACAACAGCTCCATTCAGTTCTTGCAGCTTTATCTATTTCTAAATGCCACTCATTCTTTTGCAATTGCATATGAAGTTATGTATGAGGTTGCTGTTTCCTGGATTAAACCTGCATTAATTTCCATCACTTTTTCCATGCAATGTTTCCTTCTTGTTATGGCTGACTATTTCAGGAAATGTCTGATGTGATCCACTGCTGTTGTTAGGAAAGTTTCTATGCCAGTGTCTTTTTAAAACTACTGCCCACAACTCCATTCATCCATTCATCAAAACAATGCATTCCAGGTTATTTGTCAGACAATAACAAAGCCTTTGCATCCCTGTATGAGCTGCAGCTTATTTTACTCCCCTTTATTTAAGGCCAATGACGCCTGTCCTTTCAGCCATGTTCTAGCCACTGTTGTCTTGTCCAGCAATCAGGTGTTTGTTGTTCTGGTTTGTGTAGTGAATCATTTCATGATGGATCATCTCCAGCTCATCTGGTCTTGGTTATGTTGATATACTTATGCTGCCAATACAGACATGAGGATAAGACCACTTTGATGGTATTATGGTTTCTTTGCCAGCAGGAACATTTTTTTAATTCAAAGTCCCATATTAGTTAGAGTTTGACCGCTGTGCAGTCCATAGTAAAGCCCAATAAAGTGTTTGCTGCCTAAATATCTTGCATGATGGTATATATCTTGAAATGTCCTTTATAACTAACCTTTTTTACTACTATGTCCTTCTTGATCACTGTCCTTCTGGCCCACTCCTGTCTAATGAGTATCATTTTCACCCTTCACTATCCTAATGCACAAGCACATAACTGTAAATCTCACCAACAGCACCATTACTACACTGCTCTTATTAAGCCTGCCTGACGAACACAGACAATGCAGGCTGGATTATCATCTTTATGTCCTAATTCCTACAAATTTCTTTTTTCCTTTTTAAGCACCAGAAAAGTGCTGGATATCTCCTCTTCCTGCTTATGTTGACTCTGTCATTGAAATCTAATCTGAATTCAATAAAGTACTTATATATTTAAAACTAATACAACTACTCATCTTTCAACACACATGGTTTTTAATATCGTTCAATTCCCTAGCCTGGTAAAACTCTTGAATTCCTGAATGAAATCAACAGGGTGCCTATTATAAAAGCTAATATTAAAATGACAAGAGACTAACTAAACCTCTATAGCCACACAAAAGACTACTAAATAAAAGAATAAATTCTATATTTATGTCAAAATGTATTTTTTTACAAATACTAATCCCACATTGTCTCACTGCTCATGGCTGAGCACCAGTGTTAGCTAATTAATCAATATCTCAGAAGAGGGAGTGCTGTTGTGCATGAATAGGAACATGGCTGTGATGCGCTTTCAGGCACGAGGGTGCAAGCTGAGTGCCAAAACTGTCTTGATATTCAGCACAACAGCACAACCCTGAGCATGATATTGCTTTTATACAACAGATCCGCAAACAACATTTATTATCAACAGATTATGACTCATTTGTTTATAACCAGTTATTTTGCTCTGCCAACAAATATCCTTCTTCAATTGGCGAAGTTACATAAGTGTGACTGTCAGAATTGGCGACTGCTAGTGTAATTAACAAGGGTGAAAGTAGTTTTAAATTCTTACCAGTACTACTCTACTATATATAGCCAAAGCGTGAGAAAAACCATGGAGTAGGGGTGCCTTGAAGGCCCCTATTGTAATTGTTATTTTTGAAGTGCAAACACATTGGAGATTTATGTGCGTCATACCATGAAGGGGCCCAATCCCTAATCCCTGCTTGGAATGACTCACTATTACTTTTCTAAGAAATCTGACCAACGGTTTCTCAAAATTCCCATTTTTCCACACTGGAACTTTGAAACTTATATAGAAAAAAAAACACATAACATTTTCGAGTTACAGTATGAGGAACAACTCTGTCTCCCGGACTCCTATTGTAGCTTGCTCACTTTTGGTCTGATCTAGGGGGGAAAAAATCTTAATTTTATCTATTTCCATTTAATCCACTTAAGAATATTAGCTCCGTTAACTTTCAGGTGGCATAGCGAGAGGTGAATTCCAAATAGCATTGGGTGTACAATTATTTGTTTTCTATCCCAAGTAGGGCCCGTGATTAGGCGTTAGACAGGAATTTGGGATTCAGCCTTGTGTTAGAAGCTAGTTAGAATTGTAGCTTGCCTTAGGCGAAATAAAAGAACACGGACGGTTCAGAGACAATTCGAACGACTTAGAAACAAGGAGACAAAGTGTTGCTTAATATGACATGACCTTATCAGATGGGTTTTCTTGCTGAAAATGCTTCCGTGATTCAAATCAAATTCAAATTTTATTTGTCACATTCACAGTCATACACAGTATGATATGCAGTGAAATGCCAGTGACCTTAAAATTAAAAGCTTATTAATAAGAAATTAATATGAATTTTAAAAAAATACAATAGAAAATAACTTTAGCTAGGATAAAATAAAAATACAAATATTCTGTACAAATAAGGATATTCTGTACAATATAGAAAAATATAGAAAATATAGAAATTTTATTGTAAATAAAGAAAAATGGCTGTGTAAATATGCATGAAAGTGTCTTATTCAAGTGACTTGTGTGCAATGATCCAAGAAATGAAATATAAATATGTCCAGGATGAGTGTGAAGAGACAATGTCATAATTGTGGATGTTTAAAAAAAATGGTTTTAGTCCTGCGTTGTGTTGTGTTTGAGAGACCTTATCGCCTGCGGGAAGAAGCTCTTCCTCAGTCTCTCTGTGTTGGCCTTCAGGGAGCGGAATCGCTTTCCAGAACGCAACAGGGAGAACAGTCCATTCCTGGGGTGGCTGAGGTCCTTCACCATCTGGTTTTAAATGTGAATTTTGACAGGCAGTTGCTCTTACCTCTGCACTGCGGACCGTACCAACCTACTTGTACCTATGCTGCGACCGATACAGTAGTTAGTGTAATTAACGAGCGTTGGAACACAGAGTGATACAGTACATGCTGTATAGATAAATGTCCCAATGCTAACCATAGGTAAGAAAGTAAATGCATTAAACACAAGCATAGTTAACTAAAGTACATGTGTTAACCCTTAGTGTTTTCTTTGGCACAAGAGCAGAGCCTTTAATGAGTGAGTGAGGCAGGCAGATGAGACAATCAGCTCAAGTCAAGGTCAAGAAATGGTATAGTCCACTTCACTAAAATCATACTGCAAGATTCTTCCAGGCATAAATATGTAAAATATATTGCAACATTTGCAATTAAAGGTGGGAAGTGCTCCTTTTAACCTTTGTTTGGTCTAATGATTAATTAGAGAGGTCAATCAAAACTATGCTAATACAAAATAGTTAGCAGGTACTTACAGAAATATGGGGATAGCTGTCAGACCATTTCCACAATGAATAAAAAACACCCACTTAGTTTTTATAAAGATAAAATATAACAGAGCATTTGATGTGACTTGCTGTTATTACCATAAAGAAGGACAGAGCTGGGAAAAGAAGGATGATCCGTGGGAAGATGTATGCACATTTCTTATGATTATTTTTTTGAAAACTGAATATGTGGTCATGCTAGGAGGAAAATCTAATTGGCCTGGTTGAACAACTGGTATTTACATGAAAAAAGACAGGGAATATTTTTCTCATGGTTTTTTTTGTTGTTGTTTTTTGTGCAAGCACACTGGAGGCCCATCTGAATGTCCAAAATGACTAAAAAGTGACTTTTGCACAATTGGCCCCCTATAAATACAAATACAGATACAAATATGGATGTTTGTAGATACAGATAGAGGGATTGTGTTACACCCGTATTATATATGTATGATTTATTAAGTCTACATGATCCTAAACCATTCCAAATAAGATATATAGGACAACCATGCTGTGAGTAATACCAAAGCATACTGGGAGCAGCTGAACATTCTCTAGTCTACGCTTCAGGACTTTCAATATGCCTCCGGTTGGCTCTCTGTTTTCTGATGATTGTGCACTGCGGCTCTCCGCTTCGCACCACAGACCTTATCTCGCTCCACCTACAGCAGCAAAGAAGATGACGCTTCATGCGTGGCATACTAATCTCCCATTAATGAATATGTGAATTTCTGGTGTTTCTCATTATTGCTGCCCGTACAAAGCTTTCCTGCGGGGAGCGAAAGCATCAGAGCATGCCTAAACAAAACTTCAAGTAGAGGGAAGTGGCTAGTGTGATTCCCAGGATTGCAATCATAATTAATTATGATGTACAAAAAATTGATTGGAGGAAGATACAAAGGCAGATGCACAAATCCATTTCAGAGGACTCTGTACTCATGGAGTACGAACGTACGAGTCAATTTCGCATCGTACCATTAAAGGTGTGGTTTTTTTAATAACTGTAAATCTGAGCAGGTGGTCGCGCGAGTCAAGGTCAAGAAATGATGGTACCTCCACCTGAAAGACATTAAGCTGACACCTAGCTCTACACAGTGGTAACGTGAATAACTATTGCAGAGGCGCTGTGTTTGGAGAGGGGGAGGAAGAAGAAGCCCTCCTCCTCCAACAGATGTTAGTACATATGTCAGAACAGAAAGAAGCACACTAATGACCTTCAGGGGAAATGAAATGGAGGACGTTCTAAGAATGTGCAGCTTTTCTCGTATTTTTATTGAAGTAAAGATTCATAAATTTGTGTAATAATTGTATATTGATTGACATCACAAAGGCACAATCGACAAGGTGACACACTTGACAAAAAGAGGTCTACAGAAACATTAATCATTTTTTTATGATGCTATGTATCAACAATATGGTTTCAGCAGACACTAAGGTGGCAATAGAGCTGGATTGCATATAGCAGCTGATAACATCGCAAAACATGCCTTAACTCATGGTGAAAGAAAGAGACAGCATTCAAGAACTGGAAAGATGTGAAGGAAGGAACACGGAGGTCCTTTGGGTTTTGAGGAGTTGGTGGGTGCCAAATCCATGCAAAGGTTTACAGAGATAAGAAACATATCTTTAATTATGCTCTGTTTTTATAGTATGGCCATGACACATGGAGAGAATTGGAGATTGATAGGTGTAGCAGCTGCTAACATACCCAAACCACCCAAGGCCAGCCTTAACTCATGGCAAATGTTACAGTAAAAAAGCGGACTGGAGATACATGGATTTGACCAGAAGAATTTGAAGAGTAAGGGTTTGGCGACCTCACCGGGTGAATACTATCTGATGTCCACTTCTCCACATGGGGCAATGCACGTAATGTTGATGTATGTACAGATCTTTGCAAACAATCGTAAGTAAGTTTTAGAATTATTGACCACCTCCGAAGTATTATGCTCTGTATCTACAATATGTTCCCAGCTGAAACTAAACGAGGAGAAGAGGTGAATTTGGTATAGCGACTGATAGCATCACAAGGCGGGCTGTCACTTACTGTAAATATCTAATTAGCCTGTTTAAAAATGGGAAAGACGCATGGAGCAAGAGCATGGAAAGAAAGCATCTAAAGTGGGTTTATTATTACAGATGGCTTTACGTCTATATAGAGCAACACACAATACAGAATAAAGATTTTTAAAGGGTTAAATTAGACTCTAGCTTTATTGACCATTTCACCAAATACATGCTTTATGTGATACCAAGTCCATATATTGTTCTATACAGAAAACCACACATTATTTTAAGATTCATAATGGTTAGAATCTACAGGTCCATTTAATTCTAAGCCACCTTAGAATTAAATGGACCTGGGTTTTGTATAACAGCTGATAATGCCATAAGATAGTCTTAACTTTGAATATGCAAGGACAAAAGAAATGCTGGAAGAAGAATAACTAATACAGAAAAAAAAAGCGGCCTTGGACACGAAAGCTCGGACAAGGTTGAATGCAGAGGGAGTTCTGATGTCTCATTCTCCATATGGACATAACGGATAGTGTGTACTTCTGCAAACTTTGGCCAACGGTCACAGTAGACTGTAGGAATATCAATTAGCTCCCTATAGTCACTCTCAGTGAGGTGGCAAAAAACCTCAACTCATCTATTATTATGCTCTGCAGCTCTATCAGCTCTTGTGCAACTGCATACAGCATGCTGTTTCCATCCATTCATTCCGGCTAGGTCATATTCATTAACATTCTCATGTGGATCGTACAGTCGAGGCTCGCTGATGAAGTGGCAGGATGCACAGGGGTGTAATTGGCATTTGGTTAATGTGTCTGCCGTACGTTCCTTTCCTTTGTTGTCACACTTTAAGCATACTTAATGCTTCCTGACACCCCTGTCGTGAGGTGTTTGGACATTATGCTAAGCTCTGTCATCCGTTTGCACTGTTATAGGGACCATGCATGTGATACAGTGTGTCCGATGTCAGATCAGCTGTCAGGTACCATTAGTGACTATTATATGTGTGTGTGTGTGTGTGTGGGTGTGTGTGTGTGCATGTGTGTGTGTGTGTGTTTGAAAGAGAGAGAGAGAGTA
>JAQMYK010000011.1:11306686-11316973 GCA_030014345.1 Clarias buthupogon | reverse complement strand
TATAGACAGAGAGAGAGAGAGAGAGAGAGAGAGATTGTTTGTAGTGGTAGTTCTTGATAAAAGTCAGCGCTCTTGATAAACGTCTTGTGAAGCAAGGAGTGCTGCGATGCTGGCCCCTAGTGTGAGGAAGTGGTAAAGTGTGTTAAGGACCTGTGCAGAACAGTGTCGTTCAAAAAATCATGAATTCATTCATTCATTCATCTTATGTTCCGCTTATCCTGTACAGTGTTATGGGGGCCTGGAGCCCATCCCAGGAGGCCCCGAGCAAGAGGCAGACTATCAATCCATACCAGGGGAAAGACGCACGTGCACACACCCACACACTACAGGCAATTTGGGAACACCAATTATCCTAATCTGCATGTCCTTGGACTGTAGGAGGAAACCAGAGTACCCAGAGGAAACCCTCCACCCTGGAAGTGCGAGGCCATACTGCTAGCCACTACATCACCACATCACCGCCTTTTTTCAGATCATTCTGAAAAAAAAAAAAAATATCAGCAAGAAACAAATATTTTTTTCTGCGAAAGGCCTTTCATTGCAGCCAGGCACGAACACAGCTAATAACATCTCGAATTTCAAGATTAAATGATTAAATAACTGGAATCAGTTGTAATGCCTGTGTGCTTGGTATGAAACCCACCAGTGCAATACAGTAGCACTTTGTAGATTACACTGAAGAGCTCTGCGTTGGATCAATGACCGCCAACCCTGTTTTATGAAAATCTGCTTTCCCTAGAATTCAGTGCCAGCCTTAATCTAACATCTGTCTATCTGTTATCTCAAGCAGGAAGGCTCAGTATATTATGTAAATGGGATGGCCAAGGACATTTAAGGCATCTAAACAGTACAAAAAAAAAAAAAAAGTACAATCATTTTTAATATACCAATAAGCAGCCAAAAAAACAAACAAATAAATAAATAATGAAACCTGTTAAACCTTCCATAGTTAACTTTGATCACACTACTCTGTTGTTGATTACTTCTCTGTAACAGGACACCTCACCCAAGGCAATGTTGTTTCTGAAAGTACTTTATTATTATTATTATTATTATTATTTTAATTATTTCATCATCATTGTGTGCTCACCAGACGAGTACTTGCGCAGAACACAAAACATTACAGAATATTATTTAACCCCTAAATACCCATGTTACTTTTGTAACTGTATATGATTATGTTTAGTTCCATTATATCCATTGTTAAATGATGCAAAAGTGAGATGAATAGCTGTAAAGTAAATTGTGAAATCTCGATTACTGAAGTAGTATTTCAAAAAGAATCTCAAGTCAGCGTGTTGATTATGATTTTTTTTATTACACAGATATATATATATATATATACAGATATATATATAGCTTTGATAATGGTTTCAAAAGCACCCTTTACACTGCACAAGTTAATCTCATGACATAAGCTTTTGGCCACTAAATAGTTTCCTGTTATCTAATAATCCAATGAGAGGGAAAGACAGAGAGATAAATATTCAGCCATGCACACAGGTGACCCTTCATTATCAGGATAAAATCTAATTCATCTTAAGCAGTATGTATAGCTAAGTGCTTCTAGTTCCTCACAGTTTATTACCCCTAATGATGTTCAGTACTTATATGGCTGATGTAGCTTAAAAATACCACACAATGCATTACTCCTGAACTAAAAAGGCTGAACACTGCTAAAAGCGTAGACATTCATGTTTTAAGCAACTCAAGTTAGTTATGAGTGGGAGAGTGGTAATTAATAAAAAATAAATACATAAATAAATAAATATATAAACTCACATGCAAAGCTAAGTTACCATGCAAACTGTGTGACTGTCTAGTTTTAGGGGTTCAGATAGAGAAAGAATGATGATCGCAATAAAGTTGCAAAGAAAGAATATTTTCAAGAGTAAGTAGACACTTATGCGTATTAGTGTATACCAGTAGCAGAGTAAATACTATGGCTATGCAAACTAGCTTACAAACAATAAAATCAATAAATCCAGACTCTCCCAAATGTTACTTATTGCTTTGGTGGCTATTAAAAAAAAAAAAAAAAAAATCATTACTTTACATCAACACCAAAGCATCAAGAATCCTGTACAAGGATGATCACAAAATGTTTACTATAACAACTTTGGCAAGTTTTTTTTACATTTTTTTTTAATCGATGGCAGCAGAAACTTCTCTGGTTAATATTCGTTGTAAAAAATGTGAAAATCACAGATGGTGAGATCGATGAGAGCAACTCACACTAATTTCACTTTAAGTGGATGAATGTGCGCTACCGGTTCAGTTCATCTAACCTAAATAAGCATCCTTTATTTCCTTATCTGATAGCTCATTCGTCCTGTGTGACATTGAACTTGGAGTAACAGCTCCACCTACTGGTTAATAGGGAGTTCTGTAATTCACACCTGATACTGAATATCTGATCAAAAGAGTAAGGGAAAATCCACCCTGTCAAAGAGAGAGAAAGAGAGGAAAAGAAAATAAATTATATACAGTAACACTGGGTGAGATATGGCTGGTCTAGTTAGTGTGATACAGTATGATATGAACATGATGATACTGATAGTGGAATTAATAAGAAAGTACTGGAAACATAAGCTCTAACATGTTCATCTAGTTTGAACACATATGGTTATGAACTACAGCGGTACTTTGGTATACGAACCTCATGAACTTTGGCGCACAAACCCAACTTTGGAATCCAAGAATGTTAGCAAGGTTGGTATCAAGAAGAAAAGGGAGCCACTTTCAGTTTTGTTTTTAAAGCAGTTGGTGGCAAGAAGAATCATAAATTAAGGTTCAGTAATGAGGTTTAACAGCTGGTTATTTCATATTTTACTTTATTTACATGTCTTTTCTAAATCTTTTGATTGTTTTTATATGCAAAAATATGATTCTAGTGTTAGACATTGGTGATATTGGTAATATTTTTGGGTGGCTGGAACGGATTATCTGCATTTACATTATTTCCTATGGAAAAATGCGTTTTGCAATACAAAATTTCACCTTTTGATCGGATTAAATTTGTATATAATAATACTACTGTCAATAAAACTCTAACGTAATACTCTTCAAAGTAAATTCGACAGAAAAAAGGACTAAGGAACTACTACATTGCCTACATAAAGCCTACCACATCTGTAGGATCGTTTAGTCAAATAGCATTGTGGGTAATGTAGTACAGACCAACATGATAATGAAATAAGTTTAAACGAATAAACTTGACTTATAATTTAGTTGTAAAATAAATATTCAATGCTGTTCAAGATCCCATTAATCATCAATATTAATATGCAAGTTATTTAGGGTGGATTTTTTCTAACAAAAAAGCAAGTAATAAATATTAGTGTCAATCCTGTGTTCAATGCAAAGGAAACAGATGTTTCTGCAACAGGCTGTGCTCCAACACTGTTCTAACAAACCTTCAGTGACTTTCCCTCACTGTGTCCATTTGGATGACGCTCCATCATCATCATAAACAGCCTACAGTACGTTCGCATTATCCGTTCACCTTTAAAACACTTCTGTTTATGATGCCGGCGCACTACGTACATCTGACTTGCAAAAGGAAGCGGATGAGGGTGTGTTATATTGAGTAGAGATCATGTTGTGCACGTGTACAATCACCGTGGTCTTGAGTGATGCTGGTGATGTGAGCTTACTACATGACTAACAGTGTGCGCAGCACAGCCATAAACACTGACTTTGTGTGTGTTTTTGTGTGTGTGTGTGTGTGTGTGTGTGAGAGAGAGAGAGAGAGAACAAGAACAACTCCATCTAGTTGGCAGTGATGATAGAAAGCTTAGACATAATGAAGCATAGGACGAGGTCAGAGGTGAGGGATGAGGTGAGGAGCTACAGGTTGACCAAGTGAAGGTCAGAGGCGGTAAAATGGGGGCACAGTGCCATGTCGGGATTTTTCAGCTGCTTCAGGATGCGCCTGTGGAACTTGGTGCGCACTCGGTTGAACTCCATGATGTCACATGGATCCTCCTCGACCCAGAACCAGTGAAACTCCTGCATCAGATAACCTGAAGAGAGGGAAAATAATTATAATAATAAATGACACATCTAACAATAATCTTGTTTGAAGATTTCCCCTTAAGCGGAAACGTATTAAGTGTTAAGGGGTACTGATGTTAACGACCCCTTCCATAAATAATATACTGTATGAATGTGTCCTTATTATAGCTATATTTTATTTCTTTGTTAACAGTCATAAAGCTAAGAAACCTTGTATAGAACATCCACTATACCATGTTTTACCATGTTACTATAGAAACAAAATACGAAGGGGAGTCAAAAATGATCCACACTCCGGTGTTAAAGCATCCTCCCTATAGTCCTAATCTTGCTCCATTGGACTCTCACCTGATTGGTCCCCTGAAAGCAGCCCTATGATGACGATGATTAACTTTTGGTGAAGACAGCAGTGCATTCGTGGATGTAGCTCAGCCTAAAACATTTTTTAATGAAGGTATATTAAAGCTTATTGACAGACGGAAAGAATGATGTATGTGTCTTTTCTAAAAGTTAATTTAAAATAAAATCTACAGCCAGAGTGTGGATAATTTTTGACTTACCTTCGTATTAGAACAAACTCAGTCATATAAACCAACACATTCCTCTTAACGCTCTTAACTGTATGTCTTCATAACTATTCTCTAAGAAGATGTTCGGTTATGTTTTTTTTTTCTCAGTAATGTCAAGGGGAAAAAAATCTTTATCAATTCTTTTTCTTACATCTTACAGTGTAACCCTGATAGAACCTGTTAAATATTTGACGTTCTAAAAAATATTCTGGTATCTAGGATAAATGCTAATGTCAGTGTTGGATGTAACTGTAGTCATAACTAGCTTATCTAATTTTACTAAACTGTTATATAGTGGATCAGTACTTTATGCTAATAGATACATTAGGTCAAAGAGGAAAAGAAAAGAAGAAAGGCTAGTGGTGGATGAGTTGATGATAAAATTTGCCTTTGTTCTTATTGATGTAGGGTTTCCTCTCATAGATGCTCATAAATGTTATTCTAAATGTATTTGATCATGCTTCTCAAGGACAAAAAACCTCTCAGTCCAGTGTAGGGTGAATTTTGAGACGTACAGAAGGTCTGCTGGAAGTGCATCAGGCTGGGCATCTCAGGTGCCACATTGTACAGATGAGTCTTCAGAGATCCGCTCACCAGCAGGGAGTAGGCCAGATCCGTGATGTTGATGCCAACAATGGCAAAGGAGTATCTGTGTTACAACACATCAAGCTCAGCTTATTTGTATGAAGACCTCAAGTTAATCTTAAGTATTTGCTACCTATAGAGCTACAGTAATTGACTTTTCAGAAGGGTCACTTATTGCATTGTTGGGCTGCATCAAGCAAAGAAAACAACTAAGGAGATTTGAAATTGCTCAAACTGGGATAAGAACTCCTTAACACATTATCAAAACCTTAAATGAATTATGTTGAACCATCAACTTTGTGGAGGAAATGTGATCAGAAAACAATCATGACTGGAGATCACTTAAACAATTGGTGAAGTTATATGTAAAAAAAAAAATCAACAGTAAAAACCATAGCTATGTTTAATAGTGAAATTAAAAGCATTTCCATACACAATGTGATAAGTAGCGACGGGAAGTTTAGATCATTTTAGTGACTCAAAAAAAAAGTTCATTTTGTTGTTTTGATCAGAAATAAAATAAAATGTTACATTTTCATAGATGCAGTAAACAGACCCCTAGCATGTCTTTATACACAAATGTTGGCTATAGTTCCAGCAATAAAAATATCATAATGCAACTATGGACATATTATGATAAATAGAATGAGCAGCTCACCTCTTATATCTTCCGGTCCAAATTGTTGGTTCGTTCTTCTGTCACGGGACGCTATGCAGTGATTTACACATGGAAACAGAATTGAGCGGTTCTTCTCATGAGACTTCTAATTTGTTCTTTTGAATCTATTGCACTGCATAGCGTCTATGGGAGTCACGTGACAAAAAAATAAAATAAAAACGCCTTAGACTAGAAGACTCATGAGAAGAACCGCTCAATTCTGTTTCCTGTGTAATGCACTGCATAGCATCTATGGGAGTCATGTGACAAGAGAACGAACAACTTGGACCAAAAGACTCAAGAGGTAACTACTCATTTCTGTTTGCTGTACAGAACGAATCATTCATGAATGACCCATCACTAGTGATGAGAACTTGTTAGTGAGACTAATCAGAAACAAGGCTTCAGTATTTTCTTTGTGAGGGAGAACATACTGTAGATAGGAATTTGAAGCAATGGAAAAGGGTCTTTTGGTCAGGGTAAGAAGGAATTCCCATGAAGTAATGCACCCATCATGCATAGTGCCCACTGTACAAGCCTCTGGAGGCAGTGTTATGATCTGCCGTTACTTCAGTTGGTCAGGTCTAGACTCAGCAACGTTATGTAGCAATAAAATCAGCTGATGTACTGAATGACCAGAATATCACATCAATGGAGTGTTTCTTCCCTAATGGCACGGCCATATTCCAGGACTAAAATTTTGTGTTTCTGGAAGCATGAAGAATCATTTTGACACATGAACACGCCATCACATTGTATGCTGAAATGAAAGCTAAAGGCATCAAATGAAATCTGAGTGTGCGACTTTGCCTGGACGATTTTTGGCCAGGCAATATATAATATTTATATTTTTCTATTGACAGCATCACATGATCCTTATTTCAAATGCTTTCAAAACAAAAAAAGGATTTTTTTTTTGGACTGTCAGATGAGTAAGTTGGTTCACACAAAGTTCACCCAAAAGAGCAGAATCAAAGAGCCAACTCGTTTATTAATAAAAAGATCAGTACAATTCAGGCAGCTATAATGGCAGAGTAAAATCATATAAGCCTGGGATTGATTTTTTTTTTGTCTGTGTCCTACTGTATATGGCCAAAAGTTTGATCAATACACTAATATACCCCTATTCCAAAACCACGGACATTAACATAAAGTTGGTCCCCCTTAGCTCTTTTAATAGCCTTGGTCTTTTGAAAGGACTTGCTAGCAATTTAGGGGTAAGCTTGGTGGTTAGAGCATAGGACTACGGTTTGGAAGTTCCCAGGTTCAAATCACATGACCACTAAGCTGTCCATGTTGGGCCCTTGAGCAAGGCCCTTAATCCTTAACTATTTAGATGTATAATGAGATTTTTTTTTTTTTTTTAAAGATGTAAGTCGCTCTGAATAAGGGTGTCTGCCAAATGCGTAAATGCAATTTTTTTTCATTAATGGTGGACCCTGGTGGTGGAGATTTGCCCATTCAGCCACAAGAGCATTAGTGAGGTCAGGCAGTTATATCAAGTGAGAAGGCTTGGTGTGCCGTGTGCATTCCAATTCATTCCAAAGGTTTCAGTAGGATTGGTGTTCAAAACAGCACTAATGAGTGTGATGTACAGTATACTGTATATGCAATGTCTAGGTAAAAGACACACATACAGTACTGCACCACACATCACTATACTGCAATTTTGAAATAAAAATAGTGACTGTCTCTAGACTTATTTAGATGCCTTTTGCAGTTTTATTTTCATACTCATTTCAAAATAATTTCCCCAATTTTTTTTTGATTCTGTAAAGCTGCTTTGTGACCATTTTTAAAAGCGCAATATAACTGAATTGAATTTAATAGAACATTATACACAGCAAATTCCCCACTGTTGAATTAACAACTAGAGTTAATACCCAGCAGTGTTTATATGAGTCCAGTTGGAAGTGTTAAATTAACACTGGGGATTTTTCTATTTAAAAGTGTACATAGACTGAATAAGTTGCACTTACAGTACCCATTTATTACCCAACATTCTCCTAAATACCCAATCGGTGATCATCAATATTCCCAATAACCAGTCAATGACCAGTCAAAAGTTTGATCACACGTCTTTCCTCCATTTTGATACATGACATTTACAGTAATACAAGTGATTTATTTTATATGTAATAATTTCATTTATGTCTGTTTCTAGACTATTCATACAGTACAACAGATACAGTTTGTACAGTATGTGCCTGATAATAACCTTTTTCTTCTTCTTTTTTAAACATACATTAAGTGTGCTTGTGGTGCCATAATACTTTTTATTTGAAATAAAAATATATATTATTTTTTATTCTGATTTTTTTTTATGCTCATACTGTTTTGAAATTTCAACTCATAAAAATTCATCTATAATCATTTTTAACTTCTCTTGAAAATAGCTGCCAACATGATGTCTATGTACAGTATGTGAATGTGAGAGTGCATGCGTGCATGCATGTGTGTGCGTGTTTATGTGTGTCGCACATCCTCCATGGTGCACACGAGTGCTAATGAATGTTGAAAGCTGATGACAGACTGCAGTGCCGCACTCTACTGTAAATCCTCACACAAAGCCTCGAGGATAGAGACAGAGTTCTAACAGCTACTGTGCAGACTGCAGGATTTACAGCAAAGCAGAACTCTTGCGAAAACGCTGTTGCAATGATGAGTTGCACTCACCCGATAGCTTTGTCGAATTTCTGCTTCTCCCATTCAGCTTTGCTCATCTTACTGTGGAAAAACAGAAATGTTAAACAGGACTCAAGCATGGCCACAAGGTCATATCCTTTAATAATAAACCACAATAGAATTCATCCAAATGCAAAAACAACATGTACACAGCACAAGAAAGAGACAGGCAAAAGGAGAAAGCATTCGCTGTTACTAACCACTGCTACAATGGAGCATAATGCCTTTGTGTTAACGGTGAGGTGAGATTAAGAGATAGAGAAGATAAGAGAAAGATTTAGACTCATATAAAAATGATCAAATGGAAATCTTACTGAGAGAGAAAAGATGGAGTACCTGGCTTCCTCTTTGGAAATGTTCCTGCACATGACAAAGCGATGACAAAAATAAAAAACAAACAAAAAAAAATGAATGAGAAAAACAGAAAAGGAAGGTGTTGATACGTGTGATGCGTGGTGACAGAGCATGCAAAACCTGTCAAATCTCATCCATATCAGTGCATATTAATCAGCAGACTGAGACATTTCTGCCAAAGAACAAAGGGTGATGTATGGATAATGTCTGCAACATAAAACTGCTGATGGATGTTTCAGAATACAAAATGTGTTTGTGGACCTCCTGACCATCACACACTGTCGGTGACTGTAGATCATCAAAAAGCTGTTTAGGAACGTTGAGGTCAGGGATGTGTACGATCAATCAACTCCTCTCACACCAGCCTAATCAAACCATGTTTTCATAGAACATTCATGGACTGGTTTTCATGACGGAACAGGTTTGTGCCCATTTGCTTCAGTGAAGGGAAACCCTGTTACAGCATACAAAGACCATTTTAGCAGACAATCACGTGCTTCTAACTTTGCGGCAACAAAGGGGGAAGACCCATGTAAAGCCGCGATGGTCAGGTGTCCACAAACTTTTGGCTGTATAGTGCATATTTTTAAATATAATAAATTTGTTCTTTTTGTTAAATTCCCAACCAGTTAAATATTACAATTGGACATTATATTATAAATAGGTAAAATAAATATACTTTTTAACTACAATTAACTACAATTAATTATTTAGTAACAACAGTGAACTAAATTAGTCCCCTAATCTTGGTCTCACAAAGCCCATGCCCCCTTCCAAGTTATAGTCACAGAGGCCACACCTCCTTCATTAGAAATAACAAGCACATAGGCCACACCTACTTCAATGAGACTTTCACTTACAATGGCCATGCCATCTTTACTGATATTTAAAGTCCCATAGGCCACACCTGCTTCACTGACACTTGCAGGATGCAATTTAATCAGCTAGTATTACCCTGTGAAGTGTACTACACTTGATATTTAGCCATGTTAAGTAAGATTACAAGCTGTAATTTCGCTCATCATAAGTGAGTGACACTGCTCAGTTCAAAGGGGACTGTGAACAGAATGCTGGGAAGTGAACAGTGGCTCACAACTGTGTTGGAGGTGAACAAGCAAATTTACCCATCAGTCATTGTGCCTCGCAAATATGGAGCTTGCATAAGACCTGGGATTAATTTAATTCTCTATTCATTATTATTATGGATGCCGAGATATTAATGTAACATAATTATAATGATAAATTGTAAGCAATCTACAGTACATATATATATAATCAGTAAATTGTTAATATTACATAAGATATTAATCTGCATAATAAAATCTCTTTATATATATACACCACCATTCAAAAGTTTTAGAACACTTGCAAATTTCTTTGTTTTTGTTTAGTGATTTATTTTCTACATTCTACAACAAT
>JAQMYK010000011.1:11269961-11282722 GCA_030014345.1 Clarias buthupogon | reverse complement strand
GTCCCACTTTAGATGTGTTTGGCTTCCCATAGAAGTGAATGTGTATTGCGTGGTTATGTAACGTGCAACGTCACGTGGTCTCAACCGCGATTAAGACGATAGAACAAAATCTCTACCGGTTGACAAATTTCTACCGGTTAACCGTGTATACCGGTATATCGCCCACCCCTATGTGCACCTTAGCCGATTTTGGAGCTTCATTTCTCAGTTTTTGCATCTGAGAAAAGGCTTTAAAATAAAAATGTATGGCACTGTAATGCGCTTAATTCATCTCAGTCAACTTTATTCACAATACAAAGAATTGCTTAATGACAATGTTTATTTTTGATAAAAAGCCATATGCATTTAAAAAATAAAAGTTGATTTTAATAAAAAGAAAACCAATTAGTCTTTGTGTTATATACTTTACATTGCTGTTTAATTAAGCAAAAGTAAATTTTATCCGATTACTCAATTAAATTTTTGGTAGAATACTCGATTACTAAAATATTTGATAGCTACAGCCCTAATACATATTAATATAATTTTATATTATACCTCTGTTCATAACAGTATTTACACAATTTATTTACTATTTTATCCAGGGGAAAAACACATGTACATTGGTTACCACAGTTTATTGAACAGATTTTTTTAAATATTCCTGTCAGCCATAATCTTTTTTTCAGAGATCAGCCATTTCTTTTTAATCAAGTGATGTGCAAATCGCATCGTCTTTTTGTCTTTCATGGCACAGAATTTAGTAACATAAGAATCTTACCAAGTGAAAAAATCCTTCAGCGTGAGGCTCCTCTGCCCACAAACCAGCAACCTCCAGCTCGCGGGAGCTCGCTGGCCCGCATTTCCAGGGAGACCACATCCCTCCTCACACTCCATGATCTCAGCTGAAAACAAATGAATATTCCAGCACAGGCTTTAAGATTTACAGAATGATGCAGCGCCACGAAGCAGTAATCTCCTAAAGTATTTAGAGCTCATTAATGTGAAGCCAGACTTCTCAGAGACAAAAAAGATCAAACTCGTAACAGCAACTAAAAATATATATTTTGCGAGGTGTGAACAAGAACGTTTTGAAAGGTTCTGAGGACCACGCAGATATTTGTAAGCATCCAGGTTTGTTCAGACTTCCAATTTCACCTATTATAACTACGAAAATGATCAATCTCTTTGACCTTTACAATCTTTAAAGCAAGGGGTTTTAATCTTTTTGAAGAGAAACACGTTTAACTGTAAAACACATTTCACAGACACGCTCTACACAATTCTAAATCTTAATCTTGAAAACTATTTCATAGTTAAGCTTGGTATTAAAATGTGTACACTAATATTCTAGCCAAGTACTGGATTCCTAGGGCTTTTCTTTTTCTTTGGACAAATTAACTCGTATTAAGGAATGGAAAATTTTGCTCTTTAGTTAAGTATAATCTGCAAGAAATAATAAGAGAATGGAATATATTGCATACGTATGTTGCCTTGAATTAATAAAAGTTTAGTTTTTTTTACTTTATCAGAACTTAATTATATTTTTGCACATTGTTATTTAGAATAAATATTTACTGCTCCAAATTGCAATTAAAATAAACAAATACAACACAATAAACAGAACACTTAAATAGAATATCCCAATACCCCCCACACACCTGTGATCGGAGAGTGGTGATCGGTAAGGGTCGATTCTGATTTCTGTGATCGGGGATCGGCCACAAAAAACCTGATCGGAGCAACACATTTGTAAAAATAAAAGGTAAATAGAATAAAGACAATAGTAAATATGGTAGGGCACATTTTGCAGTAAGAAATATTATTAATAATTATAATAATAATAATATACAAAACAACTTTGCTTCATATATGTAAAACTAAAAAGATTACTGTAAACACACATTGCTGTGAATTTTGCACATTGCACATTGTTATTTATTTTTTTTGCATATTTGTCACACTTATATGATTATGACCAAACTAATTTGAATATTACACAAATATATCCTGGGTAAATAGTTTTTTAAAAAGCTGTCCAAATCAAAGTTTTTAGTTTTTGTTCAGGAAGGGGCAAATACTTTTTCATAGCGCTGTATTTCTCTTTTAAATGTTACTCTGGTTTCTCGTCACGTGACCAGAAATGCCAGTCACTTCTTTGTAACATGTCCTTAAAAGCTTGAAATATACTCTTTATAATTTACTTCCCTTTTAACTTCCTATTAGCACACCTACTGTACAAAAAAATATATACACATTATGCACAAAAGTACTACACCCATCACACCATATGTGCTTGTTGAACATCCCATTCAAGATTTATTCCCTTGTGCTGTTATAATAACCTCCAGTCTTCTGGGAAATCTTTCCACTTGATTTTGAAACATGGCTGTGATGATTTGTGCTTGTCCAGCCACAGGAGCATTACTGCAGATCTGGAACGCAGTCGGTGTTTCAAATTATCCTGAAGATGTTTAGTGTGGTTTTAATTCGGGCTCTGTGCAGGACACTGAAGATCTTCTATTCTAACCTGAGCAACGATGTGTTAATGGACTTGCTTTGTGGACAAAAGCATTGTCATGCTGGACCGCTACAGCATACAAAGATTCTCTACAACTATGTACTCCTAACTGATCCATTATACACTGATCAACCATTACATTATGACTTGATTTGTAGAACACTTTTCTATCACAACCAGCATTAACCATTTCCTCAATCTGATCTACAGTAGCATTTCTATTGGATCGGACTACATGGGCCACCCATGACCCTGTCGCCAGTTTTGGTATATCCTGACCACTGTGGACCAGGGACATCCCACAAGAACTGCAGTTTTGCAGTTTTTCTGACCCAGTCCTCTAGCAATCACAATTTGGCCCAAAGTCAAATCCTTATGCTTGCCCTTTTTTCTGCCTACAACACAACTTGCTCCTTAATATAGCCCACTCACTTCCAGCTGACATTGTAATGAGATATTGAAAATGTAGCTACTGTGAGAAGGGCCAAATTGTGATGGCTACACAACTGGGTCAGAGCAACTCAAAAACAACTGCAGCTCTTGTAGGATGTTCCCAGGCTGCTGCAGTGGTCAGGACATACAAAAAGTGATCCAAAAGAAGGTAAATCGGTGAACTGGTGACATGTGTGGCCAAGACTTACAGTAATTATCCACATAGGGAGTGAATGCCGACCCGTGTAGTCTGATCCAATAGAAGAGCTAATGTAAAGAAGTTCCAATATAAAGGGGTCACAACACAGAGGTCACTACTGTTTTGTTGGCAAGGTGCAGGGACCTATTCAATATTAGGCAGGTAGTCATAATGTTATGGCTGATCAGTGTATAGGTGTCAAATACTTTTGGCCACAGTGCATTTAGAAAGCAGGTTTGATTAGTAAACGGCTATGGTTTATTCGCTCCCTGGCCCCCGCCTCATCACGTACCTTCTTGAATAAAATCTAGAGCTAATAAATTCGTATAATAATAAATAAATGATCAAAGGAAACCAGAACAATAAGAAAACACGTGGTCAGGCTTGCTAATTAATTTTCAACTTAATCACATCACATCCAACATCATGTAAAACAAGAATTAAGAAAACATATCGTCCTATATATTGAAAAGTTAGATTTATAAACATTAAATAATTAACCAATTAAGAAATAGTATGCCAGTCTAAGTTGCTTTAAGTGATGTGAACACAGATAGCATGTTGGCTAACTAAACAATTCAACACGTTTATGGTCAAATAAATTCACGGTTTTGTTTCAGCTACAAGCAAGGACGTGTGTCACATCGCATCGCACCAACAACCGACTTATTTAACTCGCTTTAACAGAAGGACAGGGTTTACCTGCGCTCAGTCAGGACATCATGCCGGTAGCACCGAACCCCATGCGCTGATGAATCAGTAATAGCAGCGCTTGCCGTAAGAACTCGGCTTTATCTCAAACGTCGTCATCCCCTATACAGGTCGGATACTAAGGTATCGACTAACAGCTCATATACCCCATCTAGTGGACTGCATATACTACATGGCGTTATTTGGAATGCGGATATTTCTCAAGCGTGGCAAAGATTTAAGGAAATAGGCGGGGTTTATCACCCAATCTCAGCCCAGCAAGAGTAATAGGCAAATCAGTGACAGCGCTTAAAGAAAGCTTATGAATATTAAGCAGCGTTGTGCTTTTTCCGGCATGTGATTGGCGCATGATCACAGCACGGGTGTTATCTGAGTTTTAGTAGTGCTGTATTTATTTGACAATTTCACAATTCTAATGGCTAAGTACATCAGGAGAATATGTAGTATTGTATTTAAATATAGAGGCAATAAGTGTTTACCTATTTAACAGAGTTTAGTTATACTTTACATTTAAATGGATTTTTAGATTTTAAATGATTTTTAATAACTTTTAGTCTTTCCTTATGAAATATTTCTTGTAGTTCCTAATAGGTTCTGTAATTCTAGATTAATTAATGGTATTAATGTGATTTTTTTTTTTTTCAGATTGAAATTTAGCCCAATTTAGTTATTGGTCCAAATAGAGTTAATAGTCAGCAGAGTCGCATTCCACATCCAGATTACAATATATTCAAAACTCTGTGGCTAGAATACTCACTCATACCAAACGTTCTGCCTTTATAACCCCAATTTTGTCTGATCTCCATTGCCGTATCAAATTCAAAATTCTTCTCTTTATTGTTTAAATCTATAAATGCCTTAGCTCCCAATTATCTTTTCAATCTGCTTTCCCCCTACATTCCGACTCGTTCACTATGTTCCTCCGATTCTGGGTTTTTTTTGTTGTTGTTGTCCCTCGGTACCGCCTCTATTCAATGGGTGGCAGATCATTCAGTGTTATTGCACCCAAACTTTGGAACTCTCTACCACACTCTCTCCGTTCTGTTAACAACATCTCAGTATTTAAATCTTTACTCAAAACTCACTTGTTTTCCGAATGTTACACCTGAATCCTCCTGTCCTCTGCATATCTTTTTTTTTTTTTACCTAATTGTTTTCGCTATATAAATAAAAATTATTATTATTATCCAGGGCCCAAGTTAAATTCCTGTCTCGGGTGTGCTGGGCGGATTTTCTCCGGGTTTCCTTCCACTGTCCACAGTAATAATTGGCGGAATTGTGGTTTAGTGGTTAGCGCCGTTGCTCCAGGGTCAAGGTTCAATTCCTGTCTCGGGTACATGTGTGCATGCAGTTTTCTTGGTGGGTTTCCTCTGGGTACTCTGGTTTCCTCCCACGGTCCAAAAACATGCAGATTAGCCCCTTAGTGTGTGAATGTATCACAGTCTTAAAATGGGAATAAATACAATGGTAATCACCGTTGGCCCCCACAGTCCCTAGTTGGACTATAGAGGTTCCAAAATGTATGGATTTCATAATGATCAACCACTGTGATGTTTTTGTTGTATTTCAAAGAAAAAACCCCAGCTGACTCTTGAAATTCAAGATTTTACACTAGATGATTAACATATATAACTTTAAGTGTGTTTGCAATGCATAGCTCATCAGCAGATGATTAACACTGGTCTCATTAAAAATTAATAAAACATACTCCACAATCCAAAGTAAATAATAAAACACTTGGGGTGCACAGTTAAAGAAAATACTTAGTGACATGGTGTTGTCCATAATGCAGGATGGAATTTCTATTACTACCCCAAGGTTGATTATTTTCCTATGCGAGCACATCCCTAATGGTTTTATTATTATTATTATTATTTTTATTGTTATACAGCATCAATTTCCACCACAAATCTTAATTAAATGATCCATTTATATTTAATGTTGTGCAACGGCAAGAAAACAAGTTATCCTGTTATCATTTATTTTGCAGCTATAAACAGTTGTTCACTCACCAGCCTGTCTTTTTATCTATTGAAGTTAATAAAACAAAAAAAGCAACAAAAAACATAAAGTTCTCGTTCCTGAAAACCTTCTAGAAATCCTGAAGTTGCTGCTTTATCTCAGACTGTTCAAATATTTGTGTCTATACACTTTTCTAATACTATATATTTTATATTAATGTTATACATGCATTACATTTAATAAATCACCCATAAATAGGATAATTAGCTATTAACCAGGCTTAATTATTATTTTACCACTAAGAACTTTGCTTGAAAAATTGCTATCTAAGTAGATATGTATTAACATCAATATGCTTCATAATCTTTATCCCTTATTATAGTGCAATGTAATAACCGTAAATAGACTTAACATTCATTATTTATGCAGTCATTAGCCACTGTAGCCCCATTACTCAAAACTGTTTTATATCGAAACTTACCTGCTTTCTAAGAGGCTTCTTTCCAAACATGAAACTCGGCAAGAATGGGTTCAAGGACTGTTTATATTTCTAAACACACGGAAGCCAGACACCAGACATCCTCAGCAAGGAAAAGATAGGGCTTCAAGGCTTCGAGGACAATACTGTCTTTGTTGTTTTTTGTTCTCTTTCTGCTGTTCATGTTAGGGCCGCAATGGGGGGCTTCGTCATGGGATTCCACATATTTGATTTGCCACAGGTTTATGCAGGATGCATTCCAGACACAACCTACTGTAGAAGCAAACTCAGGCCTTATGCATGATGGGAGAAGGCTACCACTGGCCTCACACCTCTGCATCCCGACTGCAACTCCGCCAGAGTGTCTCTTTTGGGTCACTTTAGCCCGATCGCAAGCCCGGATAAAGGAGGAGGTTTGGAATTGTGACATTAAAAATTAAACAAACAAATTCTTTAAAAAAAATAAATAAATAAAAAACTAACATTAACTAATTAACACTAGCTTCTATGTTCCTTTTGTATTATATCTATTTATTTTCTTTTTCTTTATTATACAATTAACAAAGGCAAAACAGGCCTCTAACACTAGCTTGTTCTATTCTTTTTCTACCTCATTTTATTTTATTACATAATAATAATAATAAAAACCTTGCTACATGCACTGTGTTAAGCTAACTGAGACTTGTTATAGCACTTGATTGTCATTGCTCTTTTTTTGGGGTGCTTTAATTAAAAATAAATAAATAAAATAAATAAAATTATAGCAGGATATTTTACAGGAAAAAAGTTCATTTGTATAGTTCTAAACATATTTAGGGTGTTTTTACCTACTCACTTTTTGTCATGGCATTATGTAAATTATACGATGACGTCATTTAGCCAATGGCTACTTTCCTTACTGAGAAGTCGGCAACACTGGCGAGAATAAATTAAACAAACATGGCGATGCCTGATATTTGCCTGATTTTCTTGGCGTCTTGTCAGTGACAGTCAGTTGCCCTCATTCAACCATTTATTTTCAATTTATTGGTAGATTCGGTCTTTAAAAGTTCGGTTCGCGTGTAAATAAATAATAACTATGTAAACACTTCAATTATCCACTAGAGGGCTCCAGTGGCTATAAAATGCAGGCCTGTGTTGCTTGAGAATGTACAAGCTTTTAAATCGTAGTCTAGATATGAAAATGAGATTTTTGATATACTAATCAGCCATAACATTATAAGCACTTGAGGTGTACCTAATATTGGATAGGTCCACCCATTTACCGTCAAAAAAAGTAATGAGCTGTATGTTCTGACACCTTTCTTATCTTTGTTATTGACACCTTTCTTATCAAAACCAGCATTAACATTTTCCTCAATTTAGCATGATTATAATATACTTATCATACAACAGAATAGCCATATAATTATATTTTGTATTGTTTATTAATTGAAGCCATGAACCTTTTTAGTAAAAGTAGGCACTAGTTGACATTTTTCTATTTAATTCAAGGGACCAGATATACCATGTAATAATAATACACCATCTTCATTTTGCTGCTTAGAATATAACACAAACACACAAGTTTCGATATAATGATGATAAAAAAGAATTGCTTATTTTCCCTCCTTTTCGTCTTCCTCTTCTTCTTATTTTGAAGTCTTTGTTAAGATGAGAAAGATTAGGAATAAGCAGAGGTGATTTCACTTAGCAGCAGTTGGAGTCCTAGGCAAAAAAAAAATTGCATACAGCCTTCTTACAATCAATAAGTAAGTTTTTTCAGCCCTTGGAGGCCCCATACTGACTGGGCACCTCAAGCAGTTGTCAGCCTTGCCTGTTAACAAGGAGCAACCTTTGGGAAAAGGATCACAAATACCAAGCTGCAGATGGAGCTTTGAAAGATCCAGAAAACATGGTCCCCTATCAGATGGAGATGACTAAGAAGCAGATCAAGCGGCTGATAGAACACAAATAGAGGATGAAGTGGAACGAGACAGTGTCAACAGGCTTGGATATGCACATCTCAGCACTCACATCAAGATCTTACAGGAAACCAGATTTACTGCTGGCATGGTGCATGAATGATTACTGAATCCAAGCTTTACCGTATTAAAAAAAATAAAACGAACCTCAGGACAAACAGAGATCAAATAAAGATCTTTGATTCGTTGGTACATTGATTAATTAGATTCAGAATTAAGCTGGTAAGATCATGCAGTTATGTGAACATAATTCATTTTCTGGGACATCCAAGCAATAAAGGCAAAGTTAAAATGTTGATATTTAAGAATATCCATGTATATATACACCATGAATGTCATCTAACAAGCTGGATATGAATAAATTATCCTTGGCTATTATAAGCATTTACAGAAGAAATGTGGTCTTCATGAATGTTGGGAAAACGTTTGTGTTTTACAAGAGCTCATACGTTTGTGTGGATTTCCATACAGCGTAAGGAGATTCAGTAACATGAACCTTAATTTCTGCACTGGGTTACTCACTTATGATTATTATTATTTTAATTACATATACAAGCAATCTGGCAGTGCAATGTTAGCACAGGGTTTGCTCGAGGGAGAACATTCGATTCTCGTCTCAGGTCTGTGTGCATGAAGTATGCATGTTCTCCACATGCATAGTGGGTTTCCTCCAGGTATTCCGGTGTCCTCCCACAGTCCAAAGACATGCAGATTAGGAAAAATGGAAACTGTTTTTTTGTGTGTAGAGAAATATTTTTGAACTGTCTTACACAGCATTAATGTTCGTCTTGTCTTTCAATGTAACAGTTTTTTCCTTCATTTTCGAAGGAAACTGTTGAAAGTGACATTTGAAGTTAAGAAGAATTTTGAAGCAAGGTGGGATGTTATTTTATGTTATTAGTCTGAATCTTAGTATGTTATCTAAGAGGTTAGCCACTTGTAGGCCTTGGTGTGTATGTGTGTTTGAGTGTGTTTTGTGTACTCTACCTATACTGCTTGCTGAAAGGTGGGCGTGTGCTGTATCAGTGTGTGTGTGTGTGTGTGTGTGTGTGAGAGAGAGAGAGAGAGAGAGAGTGTAGGAGCGTTGAGGTCGAGTCAATGTTGCACTTCCTCCTCCACTGTCAAAACTATCAAAATATAAGGAGATATTGTATAACTGAAATCATCAAACACAACATTTGCAAATTCCCCCAAATTTACAGATAGTGAAAAAATGGAGCATGATTTTTATAAGGCCTCACTGCAAAATATGTCAAATGTGAGAGCCTGAGAGACATGACGTGCACACACTATAATTTAGTATCATCTTTCTTCCGATAGTTGTTTTATTATTGCTAATATTGATGTTTTTTATTGTTTACCTACTATATTATTCTTTCATGTTTAGAATGTTTATTATATTCAGATTAATGTTATTTATAATGTACTCAATGTTTTAGAATTGCTTTGGCAACAATGTATTTTTTTTTTACATTCATGCCAATAAAGCCCTTCTGAACTGAACTCTGTGTGTATGTGTGTAGAGAGATACACTATTACTCTTACTCTATTACTGTTTGATTATATATACATTCATTTATTATTAGTCTTTCTATACTATTCTGTTGTTTATATATATACAGTATAAGCCTGTGATTTTTTTCCCGCCTTATTACTAAGCTTTTGCAATACGAATGTAAATATTTGTTATGCCAATAAAGCACATTTGAATCTTGACAGCGCGCGCGCGCGTTTGTTTTCATCTTTACCCTACCGCACATGCTCAGATACAGAGGCTCCCCCTGGCCTGCGCGCGCTGATCTGCAGGCGGGAATAAAGCGAGTGGAAGTGCGCGCGCGCGTAAGAGAGAGAGAGAGAGAGAAAGCGAGAAGGAGGCAGGAGAGGAGGAGGAGGAGGCTCGGGTCGCCGCTGCATCCCCGGAGGAGCGGAGCGAATAGGAGAAAAGAGAAGAGAAGAGAAAACGCCGTGGAGGGAGCGGAGCGGTGCAGGTACGGCATTAAAGCTCGCGCCGTGCACGGAGCGCGCGCCGTTGAAACGGTCCTCCCTTTGATCTGATTTTTGTCGCGGTGTAAAGCTGTCCGTCGCACGAAATAACGGCACTAACGAGCTCCCGCGTGCGCTTTCTGCTCTAGTGCGCGTGCTCAACCGGGTTATTTCACTGCGAAACCGACTTACAGCAGCTGCGCGTGAATCGAGCCGGCGTGTCTTACTGGCTGAATGAAAGCAATACAGAGTGTGTGCGGTGCTGAGCTCAACGGAGATGTTACTAATTTTTTTTTTATTATGAATAAATCGAAAGACATTGGTATCATTTTAGTGTTGTTGTATGGAGCTGAAATATGTGTATGGATTGCATTGCATCCATAATGTATGCACAGTGCAGGCTGTTTTGTTTGCTCAGCACTTAAATTTCAAATATATCTGTAATGTCAAGACATACAAATTTCAAATTTGCACTCATCTATCTATCTATCTATCTATCTATCTATCTATCTATCTATCTATCTATCTATCTATCTATCTATCTATCATTGTATTTTCTCCATATGTCTTCCCACATGCGCAAATAACTATCTAAAATAATATGAGATATTATTATTGTGTCTTGCCATAATGTCCACCAAAACATTAAATCATTTCATGTATAATAAGCTTTGCGATTTTTGAAACCTATAGTGTGGTGCACATCCTGTAAGTTGAGTACAGTAAGGAAGTAACAGCCAATGCACAAGCTGGTTTCTGGTTTCTTCTCAGAGGAGCTGGGGAGGAGCAGGAGCAAAAGCCACAGTGGATGGCCCACCGCCACCACACCCCACCGTTATCCCATCCCATCATGCAGTAGTGTCTGCAGTGCCAGATCTGGGATACCCTTGGAAAACAGAGAGGAAGGAGGGGAGAGGAGTATGTGTGGGGGTTCTACGGAGCCCTTTGGGCCGATCTTTGCTTCATTCAGCCAGCCAGTCCATCTGTCTCTGTTTCTCTTCGTCTCTCTTGCTCTTCATGCTCTCTGCAGCTAGCTTCCTCTCCCTCCCTCAATTAAACCCCCAGTCTCATGGGATGCTTATCCTCCAGGACTTCTTGGGCCTGAGTAGTAATTTGCCAACTATAATGCCATTTACTTGCTTTCTTTTCAAAGCCAAGTCATTAAACAGCACCCATTTACCTGTCTGCTTGTAAACTTTTATGAGGATGCTTCGCACAATGAAGTATCAGTTGAAACACTTGATAAATGTCTCACCGTTTGTCAGGCAATGTGTCATGGCCACTTTACATAGCAACTGTACATGTGTCAAATTATAGATTCAACAGTCTGGTACTGTGTTACTTGGTATGGTTATTGAAGTGCATAATGTGCACCAAATATTGTATGAATTTGGTTTAACTGAGGATGTACACAAATAGCAAGTGTATTGTGAGTTGAAAGTGAGAAGTGGTTCTAGGAAGTGTCCAGGGTGGGGCAGAACCTTCCTAACAACAAAAGCAGCTTCCTTTAAGTGAGTTACTCTGCCCTGTGACACATCATGAGCAGCAGCAGGCTGGTTTTTATGTGTTATGGAGTATAGAGGTTAGCATGCGTTAACCTTAACCCTATCAGCATGGTAGTTGTTGTATGAGAGGAAAACTTAAATGATGTTTAACCCATAAGTGCCCAGACCCATTTCCCCTTTAAGGGAAATTATGGGGGATGAAACACAGACCAAACAGACCACATAGAATACATTTTGAAAGACACCATGTGGCATTTTCCCTGGCATTTTAAGGGTTAAACGCCCTATGTTACATGCAGTATTTTCTTAATTTGATTTACATCAGTTTGTTCAAGAAATGCAGTCAGAACATGTTTTAAATATAAAATGGGATAAAACTTACGTTCAGTACAAAAAAACAAGCTTTTTAAAAATAAGCTAGTTTCGTCACACATGCTACCCAGGCATGCCACCATTTTGGAAATTATGTCACAGGTACACAAATTCACAGATTGTCACATGACTGCACCAGGATGTTAATTAGATGTAACTTCATGAGTTAACATCAAGGATAGAGCTAAATTAAGGAACTTTCCAGAACATTTAAAGGGTTTGTGACACCTTTGTCACCATGGATTCTTATGTGAAAATAAGGTTACAGTACCAGTCAAAACTAAACTATGACATAACGCATGACATTAGGGAATTAAATAACAACAATAGCAGTTAGTTGTGAAAACCCATCAAGCACCATGATGATGAAACTGGCTCTCATGAAGACCATACCAGGGAAGCAAGACCAAAAGTTACCTCTGCTGCAGAGGAGAAGTTCATTTAGAGTTACCAGCCTCAGAAATCAACAATTAACAGCACCTCAGATTAGAGCCGTTATGAAGTCTTTACAGAGCATAAGTAGCAGACACATCTAAATATAGGGTTGTGTACCGAAAACCGGTGCCAATACGGAACCAGTACCTATATAACCGGTATGTACCGGACCGAAACAGAACGTGAATTTCGGTGCCTCATTTCGGTGCCACTTAAATGC
>JAQMYK010000011.1:11251997-11265072 GCA_030014345.1 Clarias buthupogon | reverse complement strand
GCGATGGATTGGCACCCTGTCCAGGGTGTACACTGCCTTGTGCCCGAAAGCCTCCTGGGATAGGCTCCAGGCCCCCCACGACCCTGATCACAGGATAAAGTGGTATAGAAGATGAATGAATGAATGGCACAGACTGTAGGTATTGTGATAATATGATATCATGCCTGTTGATTCTCATTCCTATTTAGCAGCAGCACATAAACAACCTGTGCATTAACTAATGCTAACATATGTTTCTTTGCCGCTCAAGCATCATTACTGACTGCCTGATTTAAGGTAAAACCTGAATACTTTAGTCCTGAGATACATTTGCTTTGAATGTGAAGTGAAAGCAGAAATGAATACATCTCTTCCCACTTCTCATCTGTATTATGTTTTCAACCTATCAATCAATCTCTAGCACTCTTTATCCCTGACAAGCTACTTCGTGTTTTTTTTCTTTTCCCTCAATCTTCGGACTGCTTGGTTCTGTCTGGTGAAATTAGCATCTGGTCCCCAGTCCACCAGTTAGTTACAGTACCTCCGGTCTATAGTAAAAAAAATGTCTACAAAGTGATAGGGATCTCATAGGGATGATTTTCAGTCTCAGAACCCCATCAAAGACTGTGCCATTAGTCTGGAAGCAGTGGATGCAGAGCCGAAGTCATAATTAATCAGAGTGGAGGTCTGGGAGTAGAGATGATGAATAATTCACTGCAGCTCCAGCACTCTCACACAAAAGCAGTGAAAGAGCTGTGATTGACAAACTGCCCATGCATTTCAGACACCTCAACTATAACGCCGAGAGGGCAGCGAGGGGGAATTGGCTTGCCCAAAATAACCCGAATTCATTCGACCATTCGCGCTATGAAATGGCATGCTGAACACGTCCTAGCCGCCAGACGTAAGTATTCAGTATATATAATTGCAAGTAAGGTCTTTGGTCCATGGAACTGGCAGGCCAGGTGAAAAGCGGTGGCTGAGGAAGTCATGTACCTGCCTGACCTGCTTTTGAAGAGCAGAAGCAGAGCGTGAAGATCAGCAGAGGCGATGTTTTAGCACGCAAACATGGCAATGCCCGGGTTACTCAGGTGCTGTGCCCATCACATGGTCTGCGTCTGCTTCTGCTGGACAGCAGATCGTGCTCGTAAATCTAATAAAATTAGAGCGTTGTCTTGCTCTATCCCATAAACGTCTCATCACCGTAGCAACTGGAATCCGTTGCCAGCCACTTATGGCTCTGAAAAGCATCTTCTCTGAAGGTAATATTTAAATCAGTGTGTGCAAGAGGCAAAAAGACTTTGAAAAGTAATTGAATGTAAATGCAGTGATTAAATGATTATTTGATAAACTGGCCAAACATTTTACATCTGTTTATGTATGAAAAATGACTGAAAAACACCTAATGTTATGCTGACAAAGTAGACAGGCAGGGCTAAATGGCCGCATAAAGCTGGGGTGGTAGTGCTTGTGAAATGGCTTCAGAAGGCTTAGGTGGTGTTTGTGTCAAGGCTCAGAGAAGAGAGGTGATTGAGCCAGGTAACGGTAGATGGGGCAGGATTGCAATCAGGTGGATTGCTCCAAAGACCTGTGGGACAGGGCCGAGCAGAGGGTTCAGAGTGCTGAAGGCTGTGGCAGTTGGGCCAAATGAAGAGCTGAAGGGTGAGGCCAGGGGGTTACAATACGTGTATGAGTTGCTTCTACAAAGTCGGTTAAAACTCTCCAAGTCAGTTTGCAAATTTGTCAACATTAACTACAAAGCCTATGCTGAATATGTGACTAATTCGATGTGAGAAGTGTAAAGTGTCCAAGAAAACAGTCCAACAGTAGTGATTTGTCAGCCTGCAACACCTCGAGGAACAGGGTAGTGATAATAACTCACCCGCAACTTGGTTTCAGAGCTGAATTCATCATAGCCAGTTTTCAATCTCCAGAATCATAAATTTGGCAAATATAAAAATACAACCAATGCAATGATTTCATATTTGGATGAAAAAAAGGTGGAATTTGTAATCACTTATTTGTGAAGGTTTCTGTAAGAAAATCTTTTTATTTATTTGACATTAATGAACACAATCACATGTGGTCTTTACAGGTCCTGTTCAGGACAACAGAAGCTGTGTCCTTTTGTCGTATTCATTTCAGGGGGAATAAAAGGAGAGACTAGTGAGGGAAAAACTGTTTATGTTATAATATTCTGACTTAGTTTCAAGCCACAACATACCACTTTGTCAATTTTTACTTTCTTATGACAGCATACCCACATATGGTTTACTGCTTACATATCAAAACATATACACCTTAAATCAGGATGTGAATGATTTGGTACCGAGCTGCACAGAAAGAATATATATATTTATAATAAATATATGTAAATATATACATTATATTTTATTTCCGTTTTATTGACTATCAGAGTCTGAAAAGTGTTTTATTTTGATTGTCTCCCATTCGCTTCCGTCTGCAGTTCACATGCTCCAAGCCCGCTCTGTATAATACATGTGGGATTAAAAGTATGTTTGAAGCAACTTCAACTCTGCTAACGTTCTGGATTAAAATTCTCATATCTCCACAAAAGCATTAAAATCCCTGCTTCCATTTCCAACAACCTATCTTTCTGAGACTGGGTTGTCTGCAGTGACAGCATTGAAACTGAAATTACAGAGCAGACTGGACATGAGGAATACTCTGTCACTCCATCACTCCTAGATGGGAACGACTCATCACAGGAAAGCATCTCCTGGCTCACACTGATTCTGTGTGATGGCCAGTCCATGGTGCAAAAAAGTTTGGAGACCACTCCAAAGTCATAAAAGAAGTAGGAGTCCAACAGTAAACCAACCAAACAGAATCAGAATCAGAACAGAGCACAACGTGGGTATAGATAGTGTCATGGTGTGCGCCTGTGATGGGCATGCACCTAAATCTTTTATCGCTCCTCGCTCACTCCGAAGCTCACTAGGTAGGCGGCCTCCCCTCCTGCTGGTGTGTGAAGGGGTGGGGCAGCAGGAATGGGCACCGGCTGGTGAGTAATCCCCACTAATGGATCCTGGGCTGCTCTGTTGGGTCTGTTGGGCTGCCGATGTAGGTCTGGGGATCTACTGAGCTGAGTTGTGTGGCAGACGTGCTAAAACGCGGAAGAGCGGCATGCGAGCAGAGCAGTGTAACGCCCAAGGGACTTAAAAGAAGCAGAAGGAAATCCGCGCTTTGATCGTCACAACAAGGACAGCTGCAAGCTCACTGCCAGAGCTCCTGCGGCTCTTTAACTCCCAAATGGAGCCGGATTTTGTGACCCAGCCACTGAGGAGGAAAAGGCTGCTAGGAGATACACGTTGTGGCTCTGTTCCCCACTGGGGAAAGCTGCTCAGCCGCCGGATGTCACAGAGGACTTCTGTCTGAGGCCGTGCCCAAGCGAGAGCTGGGAGGGGCTTGTCCGGCCATCCCACGAGAGGAGAGCCGTCATGAGTGAACCACACAGGAGCTACTGTCCACACGGGTCCATGCTGTCACTCTGCCTGCTGCTACAGCTCACTAGCCTGTGCCCGCATGCCAGCGGGGCACTGCCCACAGACCAGCACGTGCACACCTTTCCTCCCCTTTATTTCTTCCTCCTTCCTTTATAACCCCTTTCCTTCACCTTTTTTCAAAATACAATTTTCACTTTTTTTTCACGTAAGATCTCCTGTCCGTGATTCTGGTGCCACTCGTGCAAAAAGATTGAACCAATTACATTATCTATTCATGAAGTGAATAGATTCAAGACAAAGCCTTTCAGAAAGAGCAGAGCTTAAATAATATAACAAATCAAAGAAACCGAGCACACATATGAGACAAGACTGCACTATAAATGAAGCATAATATAGAAAATAAGAGTCCCAGCACCAAAACACAAAGTCTGATGGGGTGTGCTTGCTGTAGCAACGCTACGGGACAGCCCTGACATAACCCACCTTACATAACCCACCCAGGACATAGAGGGTATGGCTGGGACTGGGTGTGTGCACAGAGCTGGAAGGCTCTGGGGTAGAGCTGGATGTGAGTGCAGGAACGGAGTTGGGCGCAAGCACGGAAAAGGGAAAGTACAAGGAATGTTCGATGCTGCGTGCTCATGTCTAGCTTTATTTCCTCAAAGTACAAGGAACATTCCTTGTACTTTGAGGGAAAGCTTAGTGTTGACATGATCCCTTGAAATCTGGGTGGTGGTATTAGCACGGCATTCCTAAAGCCAAGCAGCACAGATCAGTGTCCTCAAACCATGGCATGGGATGTGCGGGGGGAGCACTGTGGGTATGACATCCGCAAACCCTGGAGTGGTGCTCTGCCAGTATGACATCCTCAAACACTGGGCAGGGTGCCTGTATCATGCTCACAAAGATGGAGGGCAGTGTGTTCAAATCTTTGCAGCAGAGCAAGAATGATGTCCTCATTAACTGGTGGTGGAGGAAGTGCACTTCCGTCAAATCCAGCTTGTGCAAAAACAGCAGGATGTCCTTGTTGCCAAAGGGTGCTGAGTGAACACATTGAAATATCTAGCTGAGATGGGGCAGGGTGTGCTCAGGCGAAGCTGGCCGGTACTCACGCTATGCAGAGCATGATCCAGGCGGTGCAGGGAACTCTCAGGTAATACAGTGATGCAGCCGTCACCACTGCTGTGCTCAGCCTGCTCTTTGTAGCCACACGATATGGGGGTTTCTCCTCACCCTGAACAATTGGTTCCTTCTTCGCGAGCCTCTTGATCAAAACCCCTTTGGGTTTTGTGTCAAAGTGCTTGTGTCATATTGCAAGCTGGGACCATGGTTGCGGTCTTCCTCTAGTTTCTTCTCGGAGCACCATGTGGGATCCCGCATTCCTGCTCCACCTTATTTCCTATTTTCCTGCCTACAAAGTCTTAACCTGCAAATGCCAGTCTGCCTTCAGAGCACCCTGTGGGATCCAGCAGCATCCATCTCCCCCATGCGCATATCGTTACTGGTCAGCTCAGTCTGTATTATTTCTCCCCAAAAATTAAGAAGCGAGAGCCCATCCTTTACGTCGAAATATTGGCCCTGCATTTTGTTAGTTGTGAAACTCACAGACATGGAGTAAATGCAAGACTGTGCATAAGGAAACAATAAAGCACTATGTCAAAATATGATTCCCAGCACTAAAAGACAAAGTCCAAAGGTGCCTGATCACATTAGTGCACCACTAGGGAGCAAAACTGACACATAGCTGTACTATTCAATATGGCATAGTATTTCCCTCAAGCATAAAAAGTGGTCTAAAACTGCCCCTTTTTTAATTTTTTTATTTGCAAAATCACTTTATACTCTTCCTCGCACTTGTTTTGCTGCAATTATGAGTCACAATACCCTTCCCAGTATGTTCAAAAGTGAACTGTAATAAGAGGTTTAATGCTACAACCAGTTGAGACCCATACTAACAAGAGACTGAAGACCATGTTGCTGCCAGTATGACTCACTACAACATCAAAGCATGGGTCTACTACGGTTTAAAAAAGCTCAACCAATATATTAATGATAATAAATTGTGTATTTACATGTCCACAAACACAGTTGCAGAATGATTTATCCATTGCGAAAAAAAACTGTGGAATGTGGAGTTATAGCTTTTTGTAAAATCATACACAATGATATAACCAAGTTTTGACATATTATTTTGGCATTTGTACTACTTGACGCCCTTGTGAAACCATGAACAAAATATTCCTTACTATTTTTAATAGTTCTTGCTTCTTTAGAAAAAATAAATAAGTAAATATTTTTGAACTGCTAAAATTGACATAACTGTTTACCTGTTTTTTGAAGATATTGTTTTTAGAGATATAGTTTTTATTGTTACATTAACAGTGATGAGACTTTAATATTACAGACAGATATTACGACATGAGGTTGGTCTATTCAGAGGCATGGTTGAGCAGAGATTTAACACCAGACAAAACCCCCCGATAGTGCATTACAGTATGTATGTTCTGTAGAGCTCTACGTTTAGTTCTAGCATCTTTCTCTAGTGAAATCCTGTCATGATTTTTCATTTGTACTGTCACAGTTGATCATGTCTCTCTCTTTCTCGTTTCATCTGCTGTAGCTGCAGTTTGAAGGATGTTCTCCTCGGTGAAGGCCTTTGAGGGGCAGCAGTATTCTGTGCTGAAGAAGCAGTGCCTGCAAAGTGGGATTCTGTTCGAAGATCCATTCTTCCCCGCTGTGGATGACTCGCTGTTCTATCAGGGGAACCGCATTGGACGTGTACATTGGAAAAGACCTGCGGTGAGTGCCTCACATGGGTCTCCAACATCTACTGTATGTTCAGATTTCCGGGAGAGAAAAGAATCCCTAGCTCATTGAACGATCTGATTCTGAGTCGCTGATTTTCAAGCATGATGAGTGGCTTAAGTTCTCATGTAGTGTACACAGTTGGTGAGCTGTGTTCAATTTATTCTTGTCCTATGGTGTCTTCCCCAAGGACAGAGGGCTGTGAAATAGTGCTTAAGAAATAGGGGTTTGTTACACAAAGCATTCGATTCATGTCCGCTTCATAGATCATCCTTTAAAGTCCATTAATCACCTAATCAAAATGTTTGAACCTTTGTTATGGGTATCAGAGGAGGAAGGCTTTGTTAAAGGGTCCTATTAAGCTGTTTATGCACCGCTGGGAGTAAATGTTTGTTCTTGATATTACTGTATATTCACAATTATTCTGATTAATTTCTTTAGTGTCTTTGTGGCTCAAACAGGCGGTAGTGATCAGTCTGATATAGCAACTAATACTAATTGATAACGCACTAGAAAGTTGTCTTGCAAGTTTCTTTGCAAAAATCTGGTACCGATTATCTTTGATACCGAGTGAATCAGTTCTGACTATAATTATAATATCCTCTCAGAAATTATGTTGACTCAATAGATGTGATTAATCCAACAGCAAGGTTACCCGGCTGCGTGTGATAATGACACATTTAACACGAATAATAAGATGACTGAGCGATCTTTGACATCACCAGGTAGGCTGAAGAGCAGGTTTCATTATAAAAAGCTGCCAGAATGCCAGTACATTTACCCTGACTAACACATCTATATTCGGTTAGTTTGAATTAATCTGTGAATATTTTAAACATTTACATTACTATAAAGTTATGTAAAATTATGTTATTTAAAATAATTTAGGTACAAAAAATATTGTACTCTAAGAGATTTTCTTTTGTTTTGAAGTATTAAAGCGAAGATGAAAACTGGTGTTTAATGAAACAGCTGTAATTTTTTGTACCAATGAAATAATGAGCTTACCTTACAAAGGTCAGCCGTGCTTGTTGTCTGCTTGATCCCCTTGAAGTATTATGACCTGCAAGTAAAGTGACAAGTAAGAATGTTCATGTACCTACATTAATGACCCTGCAGCTTAGAGAGAAGGAACTGTAAATGCAGATTGTTCTCCTCAGCCTACAATGCCCCTGGGCAGCTAAAGTGTCACAAGTGTCCGAGTCTATCATCCCTCAATTTTACTTCATCTGCAGCTCTTCTGTCCTGGAACGCTGCCTGCTGGAATCTTTCTTCCTCTTTCTCTCTCTCTCTCTCTCTCTGACACACACACACACACACACACACACATAGGGACCCAGACTAGTGTTCCGTAGCCCATCTTAATTTATCATTGCTAAAATGGAGCTTGATGACGAGGCTGCTTTACTCGACTGCGAACGATGCTGAACAACCATGAATATGACTTGCCAACTCTTGTCAAGTTTTTTAGTCCTAGTAGGTTATAGGTTATCATTAGCAAAACCATCATATTTAAATTAGTTCAAATATCTGCCAAGTTTGTTTGTAGTCAGCGAGCATGGATTAGCAGGAAATGATAACAAAAATTTCTCAGAAAAAAATTATCTTTTTTATAAATATTATGAATATTTATTAAAGATTTCTGCCTAAGAATCCTCTCAGAAACCACATTTCAGAAACCACGTCACATATTCTCAGCCTTCAAATAACAAATTGCAGAACCTTATTCAACTCCTGGAGCAGATGCCGTTTGGAATTTTCTGCCTAGTGGGACTCATTCGGGTTGCAGATTTCACACATTTCAACCATTAATAATGAATGATAACCAGAAACACATTCCCCCTCGGATTAAGTCTTATTTGAACAGATCTAGCAGCACAATCCAATGTTTTCCCTACACTGATTTATTTGTAGTGGCCTGCCACTGTATCGACAAAGGAATCGCTGAGACCCAACTGAAGAATAACCCTTCAAATAAGTTATCAACCTGGCTAGTTAGGATAACTAAATTAGCATGCCGTTGAATTGTTGAGGTTTCCTTGGTTAATATACTTTTAATTAATTAAATTCTTAACAGCAATTAATCAATTTACAATTCAATCATTCAAGCAAAAATCTTGGAATATTTGATAAAAGTAAGCCTTCAGTTTGTTTAGTTTCCAGAAAGATTCTGAAAAGTTTACAGGACATGCAGGGAGTTTTTTCAAGATAATATAGTATCCTTTAAGTAGCATTTCATTATGATGACTGTATACATTTCTGAGAAAAATGTTTGCATAATGAAATAGAATATTTATTTATGAACAAGAAGATACATGCACAATCCACGTAGAAGTTTTACAGTATTATAAAACATTAGTCAGGTAAATATTTTCGACAAGCTCGTAGAGATGGGCAGCTGCACACTGTGCTCAATCTGCGAGAGCTATGCAGAGTAGAGCCTCGATAAATAAAAGCATATTTACTTAATTTTTACTGAATAATGGTATAACTCTAGTTTTATTTTGGAGCTTAGCAAAGTAGGGTTGAAGTCGAAATAAAAACAAACAGTGCATATACCGGTGATCAGCTTAATATTTGTTTTCCCAGGGTTGCCAGGAAACAAATAATTTTTTTTAATAGCGCTTTTAACAACTGACATTGTCGCAAAGCAGCTTTACAGTCAAAAGAATTATTTAAGTTTGTATGAAATGTGAATGTGTATGAATCAAAATGATAAGATTGTTCCTAATGAGCAAGTCGAGGACGACGGTGACAGTGTCAAGGAAAAACTCCCTGAGGTGGCAGTAGGAAGAAACAGGTTCTCTGTATAATGAGAATGCATACTTTAGATATATACTAAAAACTGAAAATGCCCATCACACTTAACAACCTTCCCCTAAAAGAACTTTAGAAGAGAACTTGGCAACCCTCCTCTTGAGCTTCTCTTACGTTAAAACCTCACGAGCTCCCAGCCAGGCTCGATTCCCGTCTCAGTGTTCATGGAGTTTGCATGTTCTCCCTGTGCTTGGTGGGTTTCCTCTGGGTACTCTGGTTTTCTCCCACAGTCCAAAGACATGCAGGTTAGGCTGATTGGCAGTCCCAAATTGGCCGTAGGGTGTGTGTGAGTGGGTGTCTGTGTGCGTGCCCTGTGATGGATTGGCACCCTGTCCAGGGTGTACCTCGCTTTGTGCCCTAATCCTCCTGGGATAGGCTCCAGGTCCCCGCGACCCTGAATACAGGATAAAGTGAGAATCTCAATGCACACACCTAATCACCTAAAACACCTAAAGCTTTCTGACAAAGTTACCAAAAAACTAAATAAAGAAAAGACAAAACACAAACTCTGACTGGAACGCACATGCACAGACACACACACACATGACCCAGTGGAGCGTTCTGCTCCAGAGCCCCCAAACTGCTGTTTCTGCAGACCCATTATTATTTATCACTGCTAAAATGGACCCTGACAGCATGGCTGCTTTGCTCAGCTCTGCGGTACAATTCTGCTACCACTGAACCCTTCTTAACAAAAAGAACACAAGAGGAATCATTGCAAAAATGTGGTACATGCTGTAATGCAGTAAGATATCATTTTATGTGTATAATGAAGTAGGCTCCAGAGACAGCTGGTATAAGTAGGCTAGGGCTAATCCCTTCCTCGGCTCCCTCTGGGTACATTGTAGTGCAGTGGTTAAGACACTGGCGACTGGTAGGCCATTATGCCTAGTTCCCACTTTTACAAGTTTGTGCTATGATTTCAGAATCCTGGTTTGCTATGACTCTGACATGCTTTGCTTTCATTAGGTAAGGCAGTTGTTTTAAACCATGGAGCACCCACAGACCTCCAGCATACCCGTTTTAACTAATCAGCTAATTAACTGCCATTTCTAAATGGAACTGGGTGTAATCGAATAGGAAAGACACTAAAACATGCAGGCCCGGGGGTCTCTGAGGGTTTGAAAAGCACTGAACTACGGTGTAAGAACGAAAGTGCCAAAAACATAAATAGGGCAGAATACATTGGCGTAGCTTAAAGGCCATGAATGGACCTATATTGGACCTACGGGTCATAAATAACCTTAGCTCCACAATGAATTTTTGCCCTTTTCAAAAATTTTGTACTTCATGTCAGCAAGTTGCAAACAACTCTGAGTCCCCCCCGACACGCCCCGCTAGAGCGCAGTGTTACTGTATAACTACTCACTGGTCAACATGATAACATTTACGTCCTTTGGCAGATGGCCTTATCCACAGCAACATTTTTATCTCATTGTACATCTGAGCAGTTGATGGTTAAGGGCCTTGCTCAAGGGCCCAACAGTGGCAACAACCTCGTGCTGACATTTGGAACACAGACCTTCTGATCAGTAGACCAACCACTGAGACCAACCACTCTTCCCCTGATCTGTGAAATCCTAGATTTTTTTGTATTTCCATTTGATACTGTGACCCCACAGGTCTACCTGTAGATCTTGCCTCTTGACGTTCAAATATGAAATGTGGGAATGCATTAAGCTTAATGGATTAGATCTTTGTGAACTTCTTTTCAGACTTGACTTGACTTGACAGTCACCCGTTATAATTTTTTATGGACATTATTGAACATTTATGTTATTAATATATGCTTATTATTCAAATCTGAACCACTCCTGGCTTCCACTGTCTTTATAATCAAAGCACTTGAATTGTTTTAAAGACTTTCCACAAGCGGAGAACTGAAATACAAATTCTTGGATTAAACTGAACTCAAAGTGGAAATTTTCCACCAGAAGTATAAACTAATACCAACGACTGATGTCAGCCTGTGAGAAATGCAAGGTAGTTAGGTAGCACTTAATCAGCAAATGACCTTTCTTGAAATAGATAGGAATAATTTTTAGGTTTTTAAATTCCATCTGATGAATGTTAATTGATTGTGTCTAATATAAGTCATTTAGATTATTTATGAGCAGTCATATCAAGTCAGATAGTTGTTGCACAGGTAAGTTTTTCGCTAGTTTCAGCAAAAATCAGTTGCTAAATACCTTATGTTCTTGATTCTTCAACAGAATTGAAAAGGTTTTAATCCTAAACATTGTTATTCAAGGCAGTTTAATAGATACTATCTTAGCTGGTTGCTCCAGTAGTAATAGAAAAACTTGGATTTTTAAAACCCATGCTGCTGGAGAAGTTATTTTTAGGGCTAACAGGGTAATCCTGGTGTCAGAATGAAGCTGAGGGTTCCCTCTTTCTTATTCCATCACAGAATCCTCATTTAAATATTCTAAAAATGGGATTTTGACAGATTTTTCTGAGGACCTTCTTGTAAACAAACTCAAACCGGCCATATCTCAGCAAACGAACATGATACAGTAATAAACCTGGTATAAAAATGGAGCTGATTGAACCAGGAATCTTAACTCAAATGACCCAAAAAATGTGACTTAATACCTGATTTCATGTGACTGGTCACATTTTAATGGTAGACATATTCATGCATTTGTCTGAAAGAATGTCTTAAGGAACAAGTTATGTTTTTAGGTTCAAAACAACATTTTAGCCTTCAAAAGTGCTACTCGCAAATATCTAAAGAGCATGGCTTTAAGCTCATGCAGGAGTTTTAAAGACTTAGGTCATAGTGAGTGAGCATGGAATACATGGTTACTCGTGTAAATAATGGATGATTAATTTTGTTCTTTTTAAAGTTAATATCCTTCGTTTTTTCCCTCTATAATGTATTAAATTGAAATGGAGTTCATATTTGCCCCTTGAATTATGAAGTGTCCACAAATCATGGGTAGCACTTTCAGCACCCGGACTAACCTTACCAGCTCTCCTTTGTCTTCGTCATTCTGTCTCCCTGTCTCTCTTTTGCTTTCTCTTTTTCACTTTCTCTCTCTCTCTGTCTGTTGATTGAAGCAGGATATGACAAGCAAAAACAATGAAGTCCTAGTCCATATCAACACAGTTACATTTGAAAGCAATTTTTCATCTGTTTTTGTTTCTCCATGCACACATTCAGTGTGTATGCTCAGCATGTCATTTTCTTTCCTTTTCACGTTTCAGGGTAAATGAGAAACTTTAACAGACTGTACTGAAAGAGTGTGTATATAAAATGGCCTTGGTAGTGCCTGTGGTAGTGTGGACTGGGCTTTTATTTGGTGTTAGTCATGTACTCTTCAGCACCCACCATCTCCCCCTTATCTGTAAGTAAACAAAGAGTGCACATCAACAAATAAGCTATAAAACACTTTGGAGCATGAGTTTATAGGAAAATAATTAACAATGGCATGGTGTGATGCAGTTCGATCTGTCAGTGTTTCCACCCCACGGTTTATTCTTCAATAACAGCACATCCAAAAATGCTTTAATCCTCCTTTAACAAAATAAATAGTGCATGTGAACTTCTTTGTTGTTTTTTGTTAATTCAAACAGATGCGCAGCAGCAGTGTATGATGGCTACTGTAAAACTCAGTTTATATTAGCCACTGAATGCAGTGCTGGTCCTAAGCCCAGATAAAATGGAAGGGCTGTTTCAGGAAGGCATTCGGCATAAAAACCTGTGGCAAGTTGTTCTGCGGATTGGATGGTCTGCTGTGACACCTCTATTGGAGCAGCCAAAAAACCAACAACATATTACAGTTGGGAATTACTAGGGGTCACCCGATACGATATTATCACGATACATGGTGCCAATCTGATCTGTATTGCGATTCTATTAGTATCATGATTTTATAAATATCCTGATTTTATGTTCATTTTTAAAAATTAAATAATGTTACTATTCATTTACAAACCGGATTCCAAAAAAGTTGGGACACTAAACAAATTGTGAATAAAAACTGAATGCAATGATGTGGAGA
>JAQMYK010000011.1:11236057-11248694 GCA_030014345.1 Clarias buthupogon | reverse complement strand
ATGTTGGGGGGGAGCGAGTTCCACAATCGAGGTGCCACAAAACTAAAAGTTCTCGCTCCCATTGTACTTAAACGAATGAGCGGAGAGAAATAGAGTGAATTGATCTAAGAGAACGAGAAGGAATGTAAATATTTAGAAGATCGGTGAGATACGGAGGAGCCAAACTATGTAGAGCCATAAAGTTTGTATGAGCATCTCGTCCCAAAATCTGTACTCCTATAACAGCTATAGCAGTCTCCTCTCTTCTTAGGACTGGTGAGGTGTAGATTTTTGCTCATTCAGCCACAAGACCATTAGTGAAGAAGGGTATTGATGTCGGTCGAGGAGGCCTGACATTCAGCCGGTACTCCCAATTCATCCTAAAAGAGTTTACTGGGGTAGAGGTCAGATCTCGAAACTCACCAATCCAGTGCTTCTACACCAGCCATGTTGTTAAGAACATCTGTTTGTCCACATGGGCATTGTCAGGGCCAATGCTGCGTGATTCCCTTTTATCCAAGTTCTGCGAACTCAATCTTACAGTACCTCTGAAAGATATTGCTTACTAACTTGAAACTTGAAACATATTTAACAAATAAGAGAACGGGATATGTACACAGCATTCAGATGATAGTTTATGTGTTTCAATTAAATAAATAAAAAATTCATTCAAAAATATTACTAATTGAGTCAGTAAAACATTTCATACTCCAGAGTTGGATGATCACATTAATATAGTTATAATGACATTGCGAGGAGATCCATCGTTGAGACAATGTTGAAATAACGTTGAATGAATGATCCGAACACAATGTTGCAAATACACTCTCAAAGCAATGATATGTTACCCTTTATTTGAAGCGTTCATGATAATTAACATCTATTCGCACAACATCCAAACACATCCATGGTCGCAAGTTTCTAACAAGGTTTAGAATTCCAGTTAGAGATACAAAACAGACGGACACAACAGCTTCCCGCACACAGCGCACGTACAGTATCTCATGTCACGCATCTCTTAGTGGTGTAATGTTACCTCTCTGTTAAATTTTCTTCTGGAGATATTACCATGAGCTCATTTTAATATTATAGAATATATAATATAATATAATATAAAGGTAATATAATATATGTAATATAATATATGTAATATAATATTATAATATTACTATGAGAACTGTAACATGGTGTTTGCACAGAATCCCAACTGTACATTGTCATGTGTGCTGACGTCATTTCTTACACTCACAAACAGCCTAATACCAGCGTCGTCCCAACATCCTTAAAGCTGCCAATTTAACATGACCACAATCAAAAGTTCCTGCTGGGCATTAGTCTGATGAGATATCGATTGAGTGAAGAGACAAGAATAAGGTTAGATGGTGAGACAGAAACTGATGTGCATGTTGCTGATAATGAACATTTCCTACAGTAAAGATAACGTTCCAGTTTGTCTGTTATTTATTTAAAAAGGAGAGGCAGGGCAATGTGGCCTTAAGGCAATTTGAACTTAATTTTCCCTCTTTTTACTTTCTATGCTAAACCGACATAGATACTACTTGATTATTTACATGGGGTTGTAATACCGTCCATGCAGAAGAGAACCATATTCTAGTCCGTAGTTCTGTAGTATGGATATAGTATGGCTGCGCAATTAATCTGATTTCAATTCAAGTTACAACTGAGATTCAATGATAACAGTGCTACATGCGTTTTTCACAGTAATGTTCTCGTTTTCTGTTTGAAAGCCGACATTTCCCCTTACATCATTGCGTTTCATCCACCAGACTCCGACTCACCTGGGCTGTAGTATTTGTCACTGTGGTATTTGTTCTCATCCTTGTTGAATAAATGCACGATATTGTTGTTGTGTTAAATAATCGTAATCTCAGTATTGACCAAAAAATAATCGTGATTTATGGAATTTTTTTTTTTGCCATAATCAAGCAGCTCTAGTCAATAGTGATGAGTTTTTCCACCTGTTTCAGCTTTTGTCTTTTCACCCAGCAGACAAAACAGGCCGAGGATGATGCCAGGGTTCCATGGTTGAGTCGTCTTTTAGGAGAATGACACACACACCCATAAAAAAAAAAAAATACAAATTCATATCCTGGCTTTTATGATGAATCAGAGACAACAGTGCATTACTGTCTCACTCTGATTTTCTCTCTCTTACTCGCGTTCATTTTCCTACTCTTGTATAGTGTCTGAAATACAAGTGCATTATTGATCATTAATTCAATGTGAAAGCCGTAAAGTGCTCAGATGGGTTTTTATTACATTTTGGCTAAGTCCATCAGACATAAAGAGGACAAATGATTGTCAGAAAGGAAAAAGAAATTGCTCAAGTTCAGTTCATTTATTAAGCCCGATCAATGCGATCGATTGTTTCTGAAGCACCCAACATTGTGACAGATACTCTGTTAAACATCCTTGTGACATTGATTCATACGCATTCACATTTCGTGCAAACTTAAATAATTCTATTGATTGTGTAAAGCTGCTTTGCGACAATGTCAATTGTTAAAAGCGCTATACAAATAAAATTGAATTGAAATGAATTGAATTGACATGAACTTTACATCAGAGCTACAGTGTTACCTATACATTTTCCATGACTAAAAATAATTCAAGCATCAACGAAAAAAGAAAACGCATCATAAATACTCCAGATTTTTGTTGCAATTTTTGTGTTTAAAATTATTTACACTCGAGTAATCTGCCTTAAATGAAAACCATCAAAGCAACATCACCATAAGAAGACAGCATTATACTGCAATCAGACTCACACAGGATGGAAAAATCAGTCATGCAGCGTGAATGCAAATATAATCGAGAATGTGTGAGTGTGTAAATAGGAAGACACCACGATGAAAGACTCAGCTGGTGAGTGGCAGAAAAATAAAGGTGTGGGTTTTCCCATGACGTCATCACACTTCATCTTCACACACTACATGAGTGCGGTGAAAAATGAAGGCTGTTTATTGATCGATATGAGACACAGACCATGGGGATGCCAAGTATGGCGCACCTGCTGAGATCTGGGAAGCGGTTCAGATAGAGTAGTGTGTGTTTGTGTGTGTGTGTGTGTGTGTGTGTGTGTGTGTGTTTTGCCTGAATGTGCATGCTTGTGCAATATAATGATGCCGATGCATTCCGTTGCGAAGGTCCGATATTCAGAGTAGACCATAAAACCTTCATTTCCCTCCTGTGCCCATTCGTACAGCCTCCTGGCGGTGAGTAGTGAGGGTAAATGAGCTGTAGTCTCTCACACACACTTACACATGGGCACATCCCCACTCTGCTGCTTTGCTCTGCCCTTATCTCTCTTAATGTTTCTGTCCCAGCCCTCATGGCCTGAGTGTGTCCCTGTGCTCATGACACAGGCAGTGAAGAACTTCACACTCACTGGGTTATCCACAGCATAGTGCTTACAGGATTAATTAAAGGACACGTTTGTATAAAATGAAATTTATACAACTTTGAATTGAAATTAATTATTTAGCCAATATACACTACCAGTCAAACGTTTGGCAAAAGCTTGGCAGACAAAGCGCATGCATACTACTCGTATATCAAAACCTCGCTCATTTATTAAAGTAATTTTAATTTTATTATATATTTTTTTATTAATTTATTAAAAACTTTTGCTCGTCTTGCAAAACGCTCACAGATCAAGTTACTCACAATCCAAGGTTTCACTGTACTGTCCATACTAGAACTATACCAGAACAGCTGACTCTCGTGTTTTAAAAAAGCAACTAGTTGTTGTTGTTCTTGTCACTTAACTACTGAATGCCATATTTGTAATTTCATTGTTTTTGAAAATCCAGTGTTGGAAATTTTTGCTGGTACTGTATGTCTGGTGTTTGAAGTCTCCCTTATGAATATTAGGTAATGGATAGCAAATGATCAAAGCTTAAAATGAAAATATGGCACTTTAACGGTTTAACGGTCTTGAGCCACCCCTCATTTCTTCATATTAAATAGAATTAAAGAAATTGGAGTGAAACTACTTAATCAAATTTTAAAATTGCTTATTTATGTAACAACCTCAGCAGCAAACTCATTTCCCCTCTCGTCTGTTTCAACAACTCATTCAATAGCATTCAGCATCACCAGTATACTGCTCACCGGCATGATAATCTGTCATCATCTGCACATGTTTCTCACTTGTTCATGGCAAAGTTAGATATTTTTTTACGCTTGCATGATTCATAGGTCACTATGAATCATGCAAGCACAACAAACAAAAAACATTCCACTGAAACTGTTCAGGTACAGGGACCGGACTGAATATGAGAGACAAAAACTTGCCAAAACTGAGAGCCAGAATGGTCCTTCAAGCAGCCTGGAGAACTATTCCTCAAGACCGCATTAAAAATACAAGAAAATCTGAAAGCGAAATATGAAGAAATGGGGGTGGCCCGTGAGTTTTGCACAGTATTGTACTGTACATCTACCACATCAGTAGTGTATACCAGTGAAGAATTTCTAAACCGAGTTACTGTGTCATCTTTCATTTCAGTCATAAATGTTTAAAATCCAGACTATAGTGGTATAAATTATTTGGGATCAGATTGATATGTGAGAAAGCCTTACAAAAAACTGTTTTAATTTATTTTTTATGCACTGTAATATTCTATCACTATAACAAGCCAGTAGAAAGGTTTTGTGGTACAGAAAACACATCAGAAACACACAACTAGGAAACATAATATACATATTGTATTATATTATATAGCTGATACATAATCACAACTTCATCTCTCTAAATAAATAGTCCCTTGTCTATCATGCATACAGTTTATTGTGTAAACCTTTTTTTTTTTTTGTCTCAACCCAAACCATGACAGAAGATTTGCCCATTCATGTGCCACTGGCGCTATAGATAAAGGTATAAAAAAAAAACACTGAACACTGGGGTAATCCTTTAATCCACTGTTTTCTGTAAGCTATAAACCTTTTAGCTCCATTAGCCTGGATTTTAAAAGTAAATGGTATAAATTAATTACAGAGTCTCAGTTTTTGGTTCTCTTACTCTTTGTTTTTTGATAGCTGATACGAAATCCAACCTGGTTATGTGACTAACATAAGGAAAACAGGGGTGAATAAAGCAAAGCAGTTTCAGCAAACAATGTCAATAAAAGTCTCATGAAATCGAAATGGACTGTGGAGTCGAACCTCTAGACACGATTTATTTTTTCATTTTCTTCCTCCTCACACTGAAAGGAGATTTATGGTCTCCATCTCCGACAGCCATTTTATCTTCCTTTTCTTCTTTTTATTGCTCCTTTAATCCATGAGGAGCCTTCGCTGCTCTCTTGTGTTCACTCAGCTGCTGCTATTCCTCACTCTCTATGTTCTGATCATACATTCACACTTTCTAACCGGTCGGTTTCTATCTCACTCTCTAAATCAGGAGCTGTGTGATGATCCGCACTTGTTTGTGGATGGGATCAGCGCTCATGACCTGCACCAAGGGCAGCTGGGGAACTGCTGGTTTGTGGCGGCGTGTTCCAGCCTGGCGTCGCGCGAGTCTCTGTGGCAGAAAGTAAGTTTGTATGTTTAGAGCATTGACGTTTTTTTTTAAAGGTTACAAGCTTCAGTGAAGTTTTAGTTCCACTGAGTTTTCAGGATGTGATTTGATTGTTATTCATGAGCTGATTTTGTACAAGACATCTACTTAACTCCAGTCTCTTTAAAAGATTCATGCTGAATAATAGGAGATGTTGAAGTCATAACCCTTCGTGCAAGAGATGTTATAATGTGATAATTACAGATAATTCAGCAGCACTGTTGAGGAGTGTAAGTAAAAATCAGTGCTAAAAAATTAATGAGCTCATCCCAATGCGTTTTAATGTTATTGTTTCTATAGTAACAGCTCATTCACATGGACTTCTGTGACAGATAATCTACATAATGTAAAATTAGTAATAAATGGGTTTAAAGGTGTGTCATTTCACAAAATGCAACTTTTGACATGATGACATTTTCTGTAAGGAGTTGTTTGTTTTTATTTAAAGTCTTCAGTGTCTTCAGTGTCTGCCGGGACATTTTCGTCCATGGAAAAACCTTACAATTAGTATATTAGGACTGTGTATCATGGCATTTTCATCTGCTGTGTCTAGGCTCTGTGTCTCTAGTGACATCAGTACTGGCAGACTGTCATCGTGCGGCATTGGCCTCATGGCTGATGGCAGATTGGGATGTTCAGTGGATTACTTCTTTTTAGCTAAAAAGACAGAGACATCAGTCAGACGGAAGTAACAGTCTGTTCCAGCCATAAGTCATTTGGATTAGAAAATGACCAAAATTCGGCAAAAGACCAAAATTCAGCAATTTCAGAACTACGGTAGATGAGAAGAAATTTCAAAGCTGTTTTTACGCACAGTACCTCAAAATACTTGCAGTATATTTAGGACGTAAAATCAATACTGCCTGGCCAAAAAAAGTTGCTATTTTAGAAGGGCCTGCATTAAGCAAAGAAAACAACTAACGATTTTGCTAAAATTACTGTAATTAGTTTAAGTGTCTAACACATTATTAAAACCCGGAACGATAGTACTAAATCACACAAGGACTTCAGAAGCAAATCAGAATGACCATGATCAGAGATCGTTTAAACACTTGGTGAAGGTTTTATTTCACTAGGGAGCATAAGGAATGGACTTTGGAGCAATGGAAAAAAGTCATGTGGGTTGATGAGTACAGATGGACTCAATTCAACAGCGATGCATCATCAGGGTAAGAAAGGAAGTGTATGAAGCGATGAAGTTGGCCACCATTGGAAGTTTTAGGATGTGTTGAAGTAGGTAAACTATCCACTGTCACGGCGTGTGTCTGTGATGGCGTACTCACTAGATAGGCGGGCTACGGGGCGGCGGAATTACGCACTGGTGAGCCATCGCCGCTAATGATCCCGGGCGCCCACAGAGAGAACTGGGAGGGGTCAGTCCGGCCATCCGCCGAGAGCAAAGTCAGCGCGAGCGGGCTGCTGTCCACACAGACCTACGTTGCCACTCTGCCCTCTGCCCACCGCTCACCAGCCTGAGCCTGCATGCCAGCGGGGCACTGTCCACCAGACCTGCATGTGCACAACCCTTCCTTCCCTATCTTTCCATCCTCCCTCCTTTAACCCTTTCCTTCCCCATTTACCTAAATAAATTACCCTTTTTTCCCATAAGACCTCGCCTCCTGTCCGTGCTTTAGGGTGCCGCCCGTGCAACATGGGTCGAACCCTTTACACCTGTCATCCATACAAGATCTTAGCCAAAAATTAATGCAATTCCAGACAGAAATAAACATGACATGGTTGCAAATGGTGGTTGAAACAATGCCAAGGTGCTGCGTTCTTTAATCACTGTGACTTTTTTCTTGTCTGATCAGTGTATTTATATGCTGATATCTTTACCTTCAGCACCAGAGCAGCTGCTGACCGCTGATGGTTGAAATATAAATGTTCTGAATTAATAAGGGCTAGGAGAGACATACTCTATCTTTTGGCTGTATACCTTCAGAATGGATAGAGAAGACAGCCTGATGTTCTTCTGTCTCTAAGCCTTATTGCCAGATCTGTCTGTATGCCTTCTGCCCACGCGATCTAGAGCCGATGATGCTTCATTTTGCTCCCTGTTGAGATGACTTGTTGCTCGGGGCAGCACTGTGATGTTTGTACTTAATGTAGGGACGCTCTGGGAATATGAAGCAGCTGGATTTGCAGAATTCGCTTTATTTTAGGTCTCTCTCTTCAGTTAAGGTATCTTATGTTGGACACTTGTAATATCTTAAGACCTTGAACATCCGCTGAATTCGTTTTTTATTCTACACTTGTCTGTTCACTGATGCAGAACGTTAACTTGGAAGATGCCTTGCTTCAGTGAGAGCTTTGTTCCCTTGACAGTCTTAGCTTTCAGCAAATTGCCGTGCTGAGTCAGACATGTATGCACTAGGGCTAAATTGTACAAACATTTCAGGAAGAATGATGAGTGTTTTTTTTTTTTTGCTTTAAAGCTTAGCTAGTCAAACTGTTCGTAAACGTCACTCAGCAGCACAAGAAAGAAGGAGAGCCGACTTCACGAGGAGAAAAAAGACAACCTATTTGTTGACATACAGTACTTGCTATAGTGTTATTAAATAATAAAGACATATGAAGCATCCATATATGGCAAGACCTTCAACACATTTCCCTGTACTAAGAATAGAACATACTGATCAGTACTCAAAACTCACTTATAATGCAAGGCAGATTTTTAAAAATTAATTAACATATTAAAACTGTATAGCTTTCCTATAGGTTCACTATGGCTAGTAAATGATTGATAAAAAAACAGGAAAGGAATTTGATCCCGAATTGGTGTGAGCTTGAGATAATAGAAAACCGTTGGGAGATTTTGTGATAATTCAGTGTGGTGCATCAAGGTAAGAAAGGAATTCTCGACAGCCAGAAAAATTTCATCCATGCTGGAAGGTTAAAGTGACCAAATGATAAACAGTGCAGCATTTCTTATGTTTTTTTAAAGGTGAATTGTAGTTGTTTAGGTAAATTTTCTCTCTTAGTAATGATTCATAGAGACTTAAATATGTAGAATTCTCAGTTTAATGTTAACATGGACAGCTTTAAGGTGTCGGTACTGGAGAGCTCATAATGTCTATTACATATTAAATCCATGGCTAAATCCAAACCTTCGTTGACTTCTACTTTTAAATTTGTAGATGGCTGGTGCAATGCTGCCGCCACCAAACTGGACTGTGCCATAGCATAATGGCGAAAAAAAAAGTTTTGTATGAGTTATGACAACATAAAAACACAACAATACAAGTTACACAGAATTTTTAATCCATATTAGATGCAAAAAAAAGTCACCATTTCAGAAGGGTCAAAAAAATTGGGCCGCATCAAGCAAAGAAAACAACTAAGGAGATTTGAAATAACTGGAACTGAGTCAAAGAACCCTTTCAAAAAAGGATAGTGCTGAAGTTTCAACTTTGTAAAATCAAAATGTGGTCAGAAAAATCATAAATGGAGGATCACTCAAATGCTTGGTGAAGTCGCAATCAACAGTAAAAACCATAGCTGTGTTTAATAGTGAAAGAAAGAGCATTTCCATATTCAATTCAATTCGATTAAATTTTATTTAAATAGCGCTTTTAACAATGGTCACTGTCTCAAAGCAGCTTCACATATGCATACAATGTGATGAGAACTTGCATGATTGGGAGTTAACAGCTGTGTGTCCATAAGAAAACCACTTGTTGGTGAGACTAATCAGAGAAAAAGGCTCCAGGTGGGGAACATAAAGATTGGACCAATGGAAAAAGGTAATGTGGTCTGAGTTCAGATTAACCCTATTCCAGAGTGATGGGTGCATCAGGGTACCAATGGAAGCGGCACACCAATCATGCATAGTGCCCACTGTACTGGAAGCAGTGTTATGATTTGGGGTTGCTTCATTTGGTCAGGTCTACTGTAGGCTCAGTAACGTTATGTGGCAATAAAATAAGTGAGCTGACGACTTGAATGCACTGGAATGTTTTTCCATTTCCAATAAAAGATAATATCAACCAAATTAAAGATTATAAAGGTCTAAAAAAAGAAGTGTCAACATTATTTACAAATAATATTAATGCCAATGATAACTGATTGAAGAAATTGATTGAATGAATGTGTGCTCCAGTGCTGGTCAGCGCTTAGACGTGTTTAAACAGTCAAAATAAATGTCATCCATGGGTTCTACATGGGACGTTAGAGATTAAAGCTACTTGTTAAAGGATTGAATTCAAATTCCATCCTTACTCACACATACTGTATACACACACTCCATTGGTCTAGTGCTATCAGTTCGATCAGTTTGTGCTCAAGTGGTCTGATATATATGTATAAATACATTCACATTGCACTTCAGCTTTTGGAAGACTGTATATGTGTAGAATATACAGAAACAACTTCCTCTCTGGCAACAATTAAAAATGTAATCTGACATTCCAGATAGCAGTGATGTTAAATCTGAACAAGTTTTAAGACCAGCAGTGCAGCACACACTGAAACCCTTAATGTGTTTTTGAAGAATGTCACTCGGAGCGTGTAATTGTAGCAATAGACCTGCTGTTCATTGAGCAATTACTATAGAACTGTACTTGAAATCCAATCTCTGTGCTGTCTCAGAGGAGCTCTATTGCAATGAAACAGCTCCTCCACGCCTCCTGAATCACTCTGATGTCCTTCCAGCAGGAGCTGTTATCATTTTGCAAACGGGTACACGTCATGCTCGTCCTACAGTTCCTCCGTTACGGCGCTGAACCCCACAGCGTGCTAATCAAAGCCAAATTGGAAACCTTGATTGGCATGAACCCGCCCCACAGGAATGTGGTCGCCAGCCAACTTGCATGTGTGAACAAATCATGTTAAGCAAAAGAGCTAAAAACTGAAATCAGCTCTGTTTTTTGGAAGGTTGTAAAAATTATTAGTCTTCTATCTGCAATGAATTAGCTTAATGTTTTTTTTTAAGGTCAGAATAATTGGATCTGTGTGATCTTTGTATATGTCTCTTTCACCACATTTATTGCACTGGGAGCTCTTTGAATGCTTACTGTGGTGATTGTGCGACTTTAACCCATATCTTTTGGATTTGTTGAATTTGGGCTTTCCTTTTTGTTGACTGCCTTTAGATATTATCTCCATAGAGCTAACGTCCATCTTTACCCCAGTAGCATCACTCATCAATGTGTTTTGCTGCTTTTTCATCTACAGTATTTGGATTTTGTCTAGCCATATTGATAGCCTTTTCAAGGTCCAAGTCTTTTTTCCATTTGCATGCATTCAGATAACCTCGTATCATCCAATCCTACCATAATCATGTCGTTTATGAACTCATCATGCAATGTCTCATAGCTGCAGTGCTCTGCTAATGCATACAGGGCTGTGGCACATGCATTGACGACATGTCTCATCAGGTTCTTGCTTCGCATGTTAAATCAAGCATGTTCATAAACAATGTCCTTTTTTACTACAAAGAAAGAGTGAAAGCCATGTCTCACTTTATTGTATTGACGCTGGTCAGTGTCACTGAGTTCCAAGCTTCTCAAAATGTCATCAGCTTCCCATACAATAAATCACCTGATGCTCGCGTTGCTGCCAAGTTGCTCGCTTGGTGGGACCTCTTGAATCTCTGAATCCATTTTGTCCACTTGTGCAGCTTAGAATATTCAGCAACGGCTCTGGTTGCTGAATATTAAACGTGGTGTGCTAGCCATTCTGCTAACTACCTCCTCGCTTAGCTTGTCTCTGATGTCAGGCATTAAATCGCAAAACAGTATCCTCTTTCTTTCTTTCTTTCTTTCTTTCTCAGGTTATCCCTGACTGGAAAGAGCAGGAATGGGATCATGAGAAACCAGACTCTTATGCAGGAATCTTCCACTTCCGCTTCTGGCGCTTTGGCGAATGGGTGGACGTGGTGATCGATGACCGCTTGCCCACGGTGGACAATCAGCTGGTGTACTGCCACTCTAACGACAGCAATGAGTTCTGGAGTGCACTGGTGGAGAAAGCTTATGCCAAGTATGTACTTTAATTATAAAAAAAACATTCGAATTTGGTTACTCATATTATACACACCAGAATAATAAAAGATTGGTAATAAAAATGTTAAATAATAGTTTTTACTGTAATTAGCTCAATCACACACTGAAATGGAATAATTTTAATTATTTGGTTTTAGATTTCTCTGTGTGAAATTAAGGTAGTTTCATAATATACAATATATATATTGTGCAAAAGTCTTAGGCACCATATTATATGCTGTACCAATTTTGTCGTATATGTTTATCATGTCTGCATAGTTATGTACAAAATCATTCAGTATTTCCATATATAACTTAAAAATTTATGAATAAATAACATTACAGAAGAATATATGCATGGCTATAAAAAATATAAAAAATATATATAGTACAAGACAGACCAGTTTTCAGATAGAAACAAAAAACCTAATGTACGCTCCTGGGATTTGCATGAAAAAGTGTGACAAAGTTACCAGAAGAACTCATATTCTCCAGCATGCTCAGTAAAACCTAACAGCTGTTTTCTTATAAAACTGCACAAATCTGTCTAAAACTCTTTTAAGCAATGAGTTTTCACTCCAAATATTGACTATTTTATTGCTCTTTGTTGCTCTTTACACTTTTCTTTAATGCAGAAATGTTTTCAAAAGCATATTTTGCTCATGCCATATTTTTGTATGTGCCCAAGACTTTTGCGCAGTACTATAAGTAAAATAGTTGTTAAGTTTTACTGAGTTTGCTCAGTACATGGAAAACACAAAATGAGGTGTGTCTATCACCCCAATACAATTGCCTCCTGAAGTGAAACAAACACTGTATGTATGACATCCATTAAGTCTCTCACAATATCCCTAACTTATTGTGAGTAGTGTATATACAGTACTGTGCAAAAGTCTTAGGCACCATATTCTACATAACTATAACTTATATCGCTGATCTAGCCAACAGTTTTTTCCAACAAATCTTTATCATAAAACCCAGAACAGAGGTTGTCTAAGAGAATATTGGGAGCAACAACACCGTGAAGTCCAAAGAACACACCAGACAGATCAGGGATAAAGTTATTGAGAAATTTAAAGCAGGCTTAGGCTACAAAAAG